>CM038679.1:572199190-572354190 GCA_021605205.1 Aegilops longissima | reverse complement strand
GAAAACCAGCTATATCCGATCTTGGTTGGCCTTTCACCCCTAGCCACAAGTCATCCTCGTATTTTGCCACATACGTGGGTTCGGTCCTCCAAGGCCTGTTAGAGCTCTCTTCAACCTGCTCATGGCTAGATCGATCGATTTCGGGTCAAATAAGAAGAACGTAAATCTTCCACCTCTGGAAAGCGCCTACACCTAATGGCTTAAGCCGCTGTTCCCATTTCCTCGCTGACCCATCATGCAAAAGGTACGCCGTTAGAGTGAGTGCGCCCGCGCTTCGCTCCTTCGACTGATTGTTCTTTGTGTTAGAGTGAGTCCCCAGGGGAGCTAGCCTTTGTGTTAAGATTAAAAAGAAGAGCCCTCTTTTCATACGACTCGGTGATTCCATTGCTCTATCCGGCCGCAAGGTTCGATCGCGTACAGCACGAGCACGAGATGGGTTGGGGACTTAGAAATGAGCTATGCTCCCAGAATTGACCCCTGAACTACCTTTGCCCGCCTTTTCTTGTAGAATCCATTCCCCCTCTTTTATATATTTAGAATGCTTTTAGGGCTAGTGGAATGAGGCTGGAACCCATCAATATCGCTAAACCGGGAGAGTTGCTTGTGTTGGGTTCAAAGTTTCGCTCTACCAAGGCAAGATATAATATAATATAATATGCATCCAACTTTAGCTGAATATCGTGAGTGTTCAGCGAAGTATGCTAGCCATTGGCCTTACGTTCAGGATACTCCTTTCTGTCTTTGCGATGTTTGGTTATAAGAGAATGTTGCTCTTCAGAAAACGCGTATAGTGGCCTTCGTCGATGGGACAAACGCTCCAGTGTATGCGTTACAAGGCAACTAGCATTTTGTCATGGAAGTTCGTGAAAGAATGTTCTTGTTTTTCGTTGGAAAAACCAACGCCGACGTCAAGATTAGTCTCCTTTCCTTTCTCTTTTCGGGAGCAGAGCTGAAAAAGATGGACAGTAACGATCGCATAATATCAATTTATCGGCCTCGTATCGAAAGCGGCTTCCAATTGCTCAGAAATTCTCAGCTATATGGGGGACTTTGATGGTGAGCAAAAAGAATTGATCAAGAAATTGGTAAACTTTCGCATGATCTATGGTAAAAGAACGAGAGTTCGTGCTATTGTTTATAAAACTTTTCACCACCTAGCTCGAACTGAACGCGATGTAATAAAACTTATGGTTGACGCCGTAGATAATATAAAGCCAATATGCGAAGTGGTCAAAGTAGGAGTCGCAGGTACTATTTATATTGTTCCTAGGATTGTAGCCAGGATCGCCAACAAACCTTAGCTATTCGTTGGATCCTTGGAGCAGCTTTCAAACGACGATAAGCTACAGGATAAGCTTAGAGAAATGTTCATTTGCTGAGATCTTTGGATGCTTACCAAAGAGGGAATTTCACGTATGAGAAAGGAGAATCTTCATGGACTGGCTTCCACCAATCGGAGTTTCGCGCATTTCAGATGGTGGTAAAGTGATACCACATAAGGAGCTCTTCCTCATTCAGTCATACTCAACAAAAGTAAGAAATGTTTGACCCGGATCCTTTTTTCATCTTCATATAGAAAGAAAATCGGCCTTCCTCATACTCCCCCCTTCATTCATAGAGTTGGAGGAATCCACAAGAGGCATGCCCGTTCATAATTGCATAAAAGAACCATTCTTTTTATGAAAACTCTTGTTCCAACCTCACCTCAGGTCGAATGAATACGAAAGGGGGATCAATCAAATCAATAAGCCATGAATGAAGAAGTAGTGGGCCTTTCGCCTTATTTCGTTTGACTCGTGGAGCTGAGAAATCTACTTCAAAGAGATGGAAAGAGTGCTAGTCCGAAAGAACAAGCAAGGGATGAGCGCACGAGAGCGAAATCCATTGCGCCCACGCGCATACGTTTTCTTTCCGGGTAATTTCTTAGTAAGTTTTTGTGTTGTTGATTCTTATTCCTAGGTGTTGTGCTTTTTCCCCTATGCCGCCTATTGGTACTAGTGGAGTAGGATTGGCCTGTAATACAGAACCTATATGTGGTGTAACCTTTCGCTCAACACTCAAATCTACAATTGAAGCATCTGAGGCTGCATCAATCGAGGATACACGACATAAGGAATTGTTAGATCTCCAAACTGAACTTCGCCTTCACCAAGCGTGGGTTTTCACTGGTCCTAACTAACGGTTGTGTTTATCCCCTATTCTGCATCCCGAAGATCGACGGCCCAGAGTCGAGCGATCATTCAAGCAAGTTACTCAGCTTGAGTTTTGCAGTCAATCAATAGATTGTGCAGTTTCTTAGTCTTTTGGTCCACGTCTTCATGACTTATAGAAAGGGTTTCTTTCTTTTACAGGATCATGGAAGCTTGAAACCATCTGAGATCTTCGGAAACAAGAAATGTTGCATCAAAGGGTTCAGTGGTCATATCATAGTGAAATCGAGTTTCTTGATTTAGTCGATATCAAATTCCCAACTTAGAAATTCGAAGGACTAAGATTCTACTTCTTCCTCAAATACTGGAATGTGGATTCAAGTATGATATCACTATTCCACAGATCTCAAGAAAACGAATTGAACAAGTTTGATGGCTGGAAGAAGATAGGAAATATTCAAACATGTATTGCATTTCATCGATCTCACCCTTTGTTCAATTGCCGCATAAGTACTGACTTCTTGAACAGATACCGGTACGGTCATGAAGGCTTCGCCTTCTCAAGTCAAGTGCGAAGTTTAATCCGTTGAGCAAGAAGCCGTGCTCCCACAACATCAAAGTGATACATATGACATATTGGAAATTAGGCTTAGTTTGTAGCTGTGAATATAGTAATGCACTTATTTATTGATAAATATGTTCTTTCAAGTAGAGCATACTCGGTAGAAAGGAGGTGGCGGAGCTGGGAAGAGGATTATACTTTATTGATTACTTGGACTTAGAGACCAATTATAGAAAGAAGACAGTAGCTGAGTGAGTTTTATGGATCTAGTTTATGAGCAGCTTAACTAGAAAAGCAAGTAGAAGGAATAGAAGAATGAAATGCAGAAATAGGTAAAGAGAGGCATGCTCTCAAGCTACAATGATCAGTTATGGCTGATATAGTGAAAGATCGAGGATGTCGCCTAGAGGGGGGGTGAATAGGCGCTTTAAAATAATTACGGTTGAGGCTTGAACAAATGCGGAATAAACCTAGCGGTTAATTTGTCAAGCACAAAACCTACAACAACTAGGCTCACCTATGTGCACCAACAACTTATGCTAAGCAAGAAAAACTACTTAGGTGATAGCAAGATATATGACAAGAAACAATATGGCTATCACAAAGTAAAGTGCATAAGTAAAGGGCTCGGATAAGAGATAACCGAGGCACGCGGAGATGACGATGTATCCCGAAGTTCACACCCTTGCGGATGCTAATCTCCGTTTGGAGCGGTGTGGAGGCACAATGCTCCCCAAGAAGCCACTAGGGCCATCGTAATCTCCTCACGCCCTCGCACAATGCAAGATGTCGTGATTCCACTAAGGGACCCTTGAGGGCGGTCACTGAACCCGTACAAATGGCAACCCTTGGGGGCGGTCACCGAACCCGTCAAATTGCTCGGGGCGATCTCCACAACCAAATTGGAGACCCCGACGCTTGCCCAGAGCTTTACACCACAATGATTGAGCTCCGAACACCACCAACCGTCTAGGGCGCCCAAGCACCCAAGAGGAACAAGCTCAAGGGCACGAAGCACCCAAGAGTAATAAGCTTCTCAACTTGTAACTTCCACGTATCACGTGGAGAACTCAAACCGATGCACCAAATGCAGTGGCAAGGGCACATGGAGTGCCCAAGTCCTTCTCTCCCAAATCCCACCAAAGCAACTAATGCTAGGGAGGAAAATGAGAGGAAGAACGAAACAAGATCACGAAGAACTCCAAGATCTAGATCCAAGGGGTTCCCCTCACTTAGAGGAGAAAGTGATTGGTGGAAACGTGGATCTAGATCTCCTCTCTCTTTTCCCTCAAGAACTAGCAAGAATCATTGGAGGGATTGAGAGTTAGCAAGCTCGAAGAAGGTCAACAATGGGGAAGAACACGAGCTCAAAAGCATTGAGTTCAATGGGGAAGAAGACCCCCTTTTATAGGTGGGGAAAAATCCAACCGTTATCCCCTCACTCAGCCAAGACGACGCGCGGTACTATCAAGACGGAGCTGCGGTACTACCGCTGATCGGTTGCGGTACTATCGCTGCAGGTTGCGGTACTACCGCACGTGCAGCTTTAGCCAGATGAAGGCCTGTTGCACAGGGCAACGAACGGTAGAACCGCCGGAGCGGTACTACCGCGCGCCCCTACGGTACTACCGTAAGGCAGGCAACACTAGCCGCAGAGAAAGCACGGAAGTAAAAATTACTTGCACCTACTTCCGCCGAGGAGGACTGCGCAAAAATCCGCACGGTACTACGCGACACGAAGAGCGGTATTATCACAGAGGGCGCGGATGTAAAATTACATCCGCCCTACTTCCGCTCATGCTGCTAAGCCTGGCGAGCCACGGTACTACCGCGCGCACAAGGCTGGTACTACCGCGTGAGGACGCGAATGTAAAAATTACATCTGCCCTACTACCGCCGGCAGTTGCGCTGGTTAGATGCCACGGTACTACCGCTCCCACAGAGCAGTACTATCGTGAGCACTGCGAGATTATCATAGGGACTGCGGTACTATCAAGAGGGCTCTGCGGTACTACCGCTCCAGAGCAGTACTACCGCATGCCCCAGATTAGCAACACTAGGAGTCCTTCATTTTGCAGAGAAGACAACAGAGGGAAACAATAAAACCAGGACTGCCATAACTTCTGCAAATGATCTCCGAATTGAGCAAACTCAAGCTTGTTGGATACAAGGCAACGAGTAGCATCAAAACAAAGAAGAGGCAGGGGAGGTATGCCTAACAAGCAAAGGAGTGAAACTCCAACAGAGAAGAATCGGCATACCCCCCAACATCAAAAACATCATAGAAGAAGCATTTGAACTCCGTTTTCGATGAACTCGAGCTTGTCATAAAAATGACCATAAGCTCCAAAACTCGCAAGGAGAAGAACAAAACAAGAACCAATAAAGATGATGCAAGGATGCAATTGTTTGAGCTCTCTACGAACGATACGATCAAGCAACTCATCGAGAGCCCCCCTTGATAGTACGGCAATCGATCCTATAACCCGGTCTCCCACAACTACCATGAGACTGGTAAAATAGAAAACCAATCAAGGGCAAACCTTTGCCTTGCACAAAGTCCACTTGAGCTAGATGATGACGATCTTGACTCCCTCAAGTTGGACCACCTTTCTTGATTGCGTTGGCTCGATGAAGACTAGTTGATTGCTCCCCCATACTCCACTATGGGTGAGCCACTCTTCGCATCATCTTCACAAGTCCATTGTCACCACAATGGACGGCAAGCTTCAAGCACTTGATCTCTTCGTGATGCATCACTTGAACTTGCACACCGCAACCTAACCCCACAAAGAACTCTCACGAAGACCATGGGTTAGCACACAAAGCGTAAAGGACAATGCTTACCATACCATGGGATCACTTGATCCCTCGGTACATCTTGCGCGCTTTGTGTGTTGAATACTTCCAACTCTCTTCATTTGGATGATGTCTTGAAGGTGGACATGAATGATCACACAATCTTATTCTTTAAGACATGCTTGCAATAAGCTCAACACTCACATGACTGGTCTTTGGATAATTCCTTAATAGCACCATGGTCATCACAAACTCTCCTTGAAACCAACAAATGGACTCCAAGAAAAGCCTATGGACAAACCCTTCAAATATAACTCAAGGCAACCATTAGTCCATAGAGATTGTCATCAATTGCCAAAACCAAACATGGGGCACCGCATGTTCTTTCATATAGGCATGCTCTCGAGCAATCGAGGCACTTGTGGGCTACAATGATCAGTTATGGCTGATATAGGCATGCTCTCGAGCAATCGAGGCACTTGTGGGTATTAATTTGGATCCCCCCTCATTTCTTTGAGCCATTTTGATCACGTTCTTATTTTAGTGGCTCTGTCCTTGGATGTGTTGGAAATATGCCCTAGAGGTAATAATAAATTAGTTATTATTATATTTCCTTGTTCATGATAATTGTTTATTACCCATGCTATAATTGTATTGATAGGAAACTAAGATACATGTGTGGGTACATAGACAACACCATATCCCTAGTAAGCCTCTAGTTGACTAGCTCGTTGATCAATAGATGGTTACGGTTTCCTAACCATGGACATTGGATGTCGTTGATAACGGGATCACATCATTAGGAGAATGATGTGATGGACAAGACCCAATCCTAAGCCTAGCACAAAGATCGTAGTTCGTATGCTAAAGCTTTTCTAATGTCAAGTATCATTTCCTTAGACCATGAGATTGTGCAACTCCCGGATACCGAGGAATGCTTTGGTGTACCAAACGCCACAACGAATCGGGTGGCTATAAAGGTGCACTACTGGTATCTCCGAAAGTGTCATTGGGTTGGTACGAATCGAGGCTCGGATTTGTCACTCCGTGTAAACGGAGAGGTATCTCTGGGCCCACTCGGTAGGACATCATCATAATGTGCACAATGTGACCAAGGGGTTGATCACGGGATGATGTGTTACGGAACGAGTAAAGAGACTTGCCGGTAACGAGATTGAACAAGGTATCGGGATACCGACGATCGAATCTCGGGCAAGTACAATACCGCTAGACAAAGGGAATTGAATACGGGATTGATTGAATCCTCGACATCGTGGTTCATCCGATGAGATCATCGTGGAACATGTGGGAGCCAACATGGGTATCCAGATCCCGCTGTTGGTTATTGACCGGATAACGTCTCGGTCATGTCTGCATGGTTCCCGAACCCGTAGGGTCTACACACTTAAGGTTCGATGACGCTAGGGTTATAAAGGAAGTTTGTATGTGGTTACCGAATGTTGTTCGGAGTCCCGGATGAGATCCCGGACATCACGAGGAGTTCCGGAATGGTCCGGAGGTAAAGATTTACATATGGGAAGTCCTGTTTTGGTCACCGGAAAAGTTTCGGGTTTAATCGGTAACGTACCGGGACCACCGGAGGGTCCGGGGTCCACAAGTGGGGCCACCAACCCGGAGGGCTCGTGGGCCAAGTGTGGGAGGGACCAGCCCTGGTGGGCTGGTGCGCCCCACAAGGGGCCCAAGGTGTGGGAAGAGTGGGGAAGGGCAAACCCTAGGTCAAGATGGGCCTTAAGGCCCACCTAGTGGGCGCCCCCCTCTCTCCCCCCTTGGCCGCCCCTTTAGATGGGATCTAGGGCTGGCCGCACCCCTTGGGGTGGAAACCCTAAAGGGCGCAGCCCCTTCCCCTATATATACTTGAGGTTTTGGGGCTGCCATACACATGAGAACCTCTCCTCTTGGCGCAGCCCTACCTCTTCCCTTCTCCTCTCCATGGTGCTTGGCGAAGCCCTGCTGGATTGCCACGCCTCCATCACCACCACGCCGTTGTGCTGCTGCTGGACGGAGTCTTCCTCAACCTCTCCCTCTCTCCTTGCTGGATCAAGGCATGGGAGACGCCACCGGCTGTACGTGTGTTGAACGCGGAGGTGCCGTCCGCTCGCACTAGGATCTCCGTGATTTGGATCACGATGAGTATGACTCCTTCAACCCCGTTCTCTTGAACGCTTCCGCTTAGCGATCTACAAGGGTATGTAGATGCACTCTCCTTCCCGTCGTTGCTGGTTTCTCCATAGATAGATCTTGGTGACACGAGGAAAATTTTGAATTTCGCCACGCTCCCCAACAAAGGGCATCATGAGCTAGGTCTATTGCGTAGATTCTTTCCACAAGTAGAACACAAAGTAGTTGTGGGCGTTGATTTTGTTCAATATGCTTGCCGTTACTAGTCCAATCTTGTTTCGACGGTATTGTGGGATGAAGCGGCCGGACCGACCTTACACGCATTTTACGTGAGATGTGTTCCACCGACCGACATGCACTTGGTGCATAAGGTGGCTAGCGGTGCCGCCTCCCACTTTAGTCGGATCGGATGCGATGAAAATGGTCCTTATGAAGGGTAAATAGCAATTGACATATCACGTTGTGGTTTTGTGTAGGTAAGAAACGTTTTGCTAGAAACCCATAGCAGCCACGTAAAACATGCAAACAACAATTAGAGGACGCCTAACTTGTTTTTGCGGGGTATGCTATGTGATGTGATATGGCCAAGAAGAATGTGATGAATGATATGTGATGTATGAGATTGATCATGTTCTTGTAATAGGAATCACGACTTGCATGTCGATGAGTATGACAACCGGCAGGAGCCATAGGAGTTGTCTTTATTTATTGTATGACCTGCGTGTCATTAAACAACGCCATGTAATTACTTTACTTTATTGCTAACCGTAGCCATAGTAGTAGAAGTAATAGTTGGCTAGACAACTTCATGAAGACACGATGATGGAGATCATGATGATGGAGATCATGGTGTCATGCGGTGACGATGATGATCATAGAGCCCTCAAGATGGAGATCAAAGGAGCAAAATGATATTGGCCATATCATGTCACTATTTGATTGCATGTGATGTTTATCATGTTTATGCATCTTATTTGCTTAGAACGACGGTAGTAAATAAGATGATCCTCATTAAAATTTCAAGAAAGTGTTCCCCTAACTGTGCACCATTGCGAAAGTTCGTTGCTTCAAGCACCACGTGATGAGCGGGTGTGATAGATTCTTACGCTCACATACAACGGGTGTAAGCCAGATTTACACACGCCAAACACTTAGGTTTACTTGACAAGCCTAGCATGTACAGACATGGCCTCGAACACAAGAGACCGAAGGTCGAGCATGAGTCGATAGTAGATACGATCAACACGAAGATGTTCACCGATGATGACTAGTCCGTCTCACGTGATGATCGGACACGGCCTAGTTGACTCGGATCGTGTAATCACTTAGATGACTAGAGGGATGTCTATCTGAGTGGGAGTTCATAAGATAAACTTAATTATCCTGAACATAGTCAAAACCCTTTGCAAATTATGTCATAGCTCACGCTTTAGTTCTACTGCTTAGATATGTTCCTAGAGAAAATACAGTTGAAAGTTGATGATAGCAATTATGCGGTCAGAGAAAGCTTATGTCCTTAATGCACCGCCGGTGTGTTGGACCTCGAACGTGGTCTGTGGATGTTGCGAACATCTAACACACACGTTTTGATGACTACGTGATAGTTCGGTAATGTTAAACGGCTTAGAATTAACACCAAAGACGTTTTGAAACGTCACGGAACATGTGAGATGTTCTGAGGGCTGAAATTGGGATTTCAGGCTCGTGCTCACGTCAAGAGGTATGAGACCTCCGACGAGTTTTCTAGCCTACAAACTAAGGGAGAAGATCTCAATCATTGAGCTTGTACTCAGATTGTCTGGGTACAACAATCACTTGAATCGAGTGGGAGTTAATCTTCCAGATGAGATAGTGATGTTTCTCCAAAGACATTACCACCAAGCTACTAGAGCTTCGTGATGAACTATAACATATCAGGGATAGATATGATGATCCTTGAAGTGTTCGCGATGTTTGACACCGCGAAAGTAGAAGTCAAGTAGGAGCATCAATTGTTGATGGTTGGTAAAACCACTAGTTTCAAGAAGGGCAAGGGCAACAAGGGATACTTCATGAAACGGCAAAACAGTTGCTGCTCTAGTGAAGAAACCCAAGGTTGAACCCAAACCCAAGACTAAGTGCTTCAGAATGAGAGGAACGGACACGTAAGTGGAACCACCCTAGATACTTGGTAGATGAGAAGGTGGCAAGGTCGATAGAAGTATATTGATATACATTATGTTAATGTGTACTTTACTAGTACTCCTAGTAGCACCAGGGTATTAGATACCGTTCGGTTGCTAAGTGTTAGTAACTCAAATAAAAGCTACGGAATAAACGGAAACTAGCTAAAGGTGAGCCGACGATATGTATTGGAAGTGTTTCCAAGGTTGATGTGATCAAGCATCGCACGCTCCCTCTGCCATCGAGATTGGTGTTAAACCTAAATAATTGTTATTCGGTGTTTGCGTTGAGCATAGACATGATTGGATTATGTCTATCGTAGTACGGTTATTCATTTAAGGAGAATAATGGTTACTCTATTTATTTGAATAATACCTACAATGGTCTTGCACCTAAAATGAATGGTTTATTGAAATCTCGATCGTAGTGATACACATTTTCATGCCAAAAGATATAAGATAGTAATGATAGTACCACCTGCTTGTGGCAATCGCCATTTGAGTCATATTGGTATAAAACGCATGAAGAAGCTCCATATTGATGGATCTTTGGACTCACTCGCTTTTGAAAAGTTTGAGACATGCTAACCATGTCTATTGGTGTATACGCATGAAGAAACTCCATGCAGATGGATCGCTTGGACTCACTTGATTTTGAATCACTTGAGATATGCAAATCATACCACATGGGCAAGATGACCGAAAAGCCTCGGTTTCAAAGAAGATGGAACAAGATAGCAACTTGTTGGAAGTAACACATTTTGATGTGTGCAGTCCAATGAGTGTTGAGGCATGCAGATGAATATCGTTATGTTCTTACTTCACAGATGATTTGAGTAGATGTTGAGTATATTTACTTGATGAAACACAAGTCTGAATTATTGAAAGGTTCAAGTAATTTCATAGTGAAGTTGAAGATCTTCGTGACAAGAGGATAAAATGTCGTGATGTGATCATAGAGATGAATATCTGAGTTATGAGTTTGGTACACAATTGAGACATTGTGGAAATTGTTTCACAACTAATACCGCCTGGAACACCATAGTGTGATGGTGTGTCCGAACATCATAGTTGCACCCTATTAGATATGGTGCGTATCATGATGTCTCTTATCGAATTACCACTATCGTTCATGGGTTAGGCATTAGAGACAACCACATTCACTTTAATAGGGCACCACGTAATTCCGTTGAGACGACACCGTTTGAAATATGGTTTGGAGAAACATAAGTTGCCGTTTCTTAAAAGTTTGGGGCTGTGACGCTTATGTGAAAAAGTTTCATCATGATAAGCTCGAACCCAAAACGGATAAATACATCTTCATAGGACACCCAAAACAGTTGGGTATACCTCCTATCTCAAGATCCGGAAGCAAAAGTAATTGTTTCTAGAGACGGGTCCTTTCTCGAGGAAAAGTTTCTCTTGAAAGAATTGAGTGGGAGGATGGTGGAGACATGATGAGGTTATTGAACCGTCACTTCAACTAGTGTGTAGCAGGGCACAGGAAGTTGTTCCTGTGGCACCTACACCAATTGAAGTAGAAGCTTATGATAGTGATCATGAAGTTTCGGATCAAGTCACTACCGTACCTCGTAGGGTGACAAGGATGCATACTACTTCAGAGTGGTACGCAATCTTGTCTTAGAGGTCATGTTGCTAGACAACAATGAACCTACGAGCTATGGAGAAGCGATGGTGGGCCCGGATTCCGATGAATGGCTCGAGGCCATAAAATCCGAGAAAGGATCCATGACTTTGGTGGACTTGCCCGATGATCGGCAAGCTATTGAGATAAATGGATCTTTAAGAAGAAGACGGACGTGGACGGTAATGTCACTGTCTATGAAGCTCGACTTGTGGCGAAGAGTTTTTCACAAGTTCAAAGAGTTGCCTACGATGAGATTTTCTCATCCGTAGCGATGCTTAAGTCCGTCGGAATCATGTTAGCATTAGTTGCATTTATGTAATCTGGCAGATGGATGTCAAAACGAGTTTCCTTACCGGTCTTCGAAGGAAAGGTTGTATGTGATACAATCGAAAGTTTTGTCGATCCTAAGGATGCTAAAAGGTATCTTGGCTCCATGATCCTTCTAAGGACCGGAGTAAGCATCTCGGAGTTGGAATGTGCGCTTTGATGAGATGATCAAAGATTTTGGGTTTATACAAAGTTTATGAGAAAATTGTATTTCCAAAGAAGTGAGTGGGAGCACTATAGAATTTTTATGAGTATATGTTGTTGACATATTGTTGATCGAAATGATGTAGAATTTCCGAAAGCATACATGGTTATTTGAAGGTGTTTTCAATAGAAAACCTGGATTAAGCTACTTGAACATTGAGCATCAAGATCTATAAGGATAGATCAAAACGCTTAATGGTACTTTCAAATGAGCACATACCTTGACATAATCTTGAAGGTGTTCAAGATGGATCATCAAAGAAGGAGTTCTTGCCTGAGCTGTAAGGTATGAAGTTAAGAGTTAAAGCTCGACCACGGCAGAAAAGAGAGAAAGGACGAAGGTCGCCCCTCGTGCCTTAGACATAGGCTCTATAGTATGCTATGTTGTGTACCGACCGAAGTGTGCCTTACCATGAGTCATCTAGGGTACAAGAATGATCCAAGAATGGATCATTGGACAATGGTCAAAATTGTCCTTGGAGTAAATAAGGACATGTTTTCGATTATGGAGGTGATAAAGAGTTCGGCGTAAAGGGTTACGTCGATGCAAGCTTTAACACCTATCCGAGTGACTCTGAGTAGCAAACCGGATACATATAGTGGAGTAACCATTTGGAATAGCTCCAAGTGGAGCGTGGAAGCAGCATTTACAATATGACATAGAGATTTGCGAAGTACATACGGATCTGAATGTTGCAGACCCGTTGACTAAAACCTCTGTCACAAGCAAAACATGATCAAACCCCAGAACTCATTGAGTCTTAATCACATGATGATGTGAACTAGTTTAGTGACACTAGTAAACTCTTTGGATGTTCGTCATATGGCAATGTGACCTATCAGTGTTAATCACATGGCGATGTGAACTAGATTATTGACTCTAGTGCAAGTGGGAGACTGTTGGAAATATGCCCTAGAGGCAATAATAAATTATTTATTATTATATTTCCTTGTTCATGATAATCGTTTATTACCCATGCTATAATTGTATTGATAGGAAACTAAGATACATGTGTGGGTACATAGACAACACCATGTCCCTAGTAAGCCTCTAGTTGACTAGCTCGTTGATCAATAGATGGTTACGGTTTCCTGACCATGGACATTGGATGTCGTTGATAACGGGATCACATCATTAGGAGAATGATGTGATGGACAAGACCCAATCCTAAGCCTAGCACAAAGATCGTAGTTCCTATGCTAAAGCTTTTCTAATGTCAAGTATCATTTCCTTAGACCATGAGATTGTGCAACTCCCGGATACCGTAGGAATGCTTTGGGTGTACCAAACGTCACAACGTAACTAGGTGGCTATAAAGGTGCACTACTGGTATCTCCGAAAGTGTCATTGGGTTGGCACGAATCGAGATCTGGATTTGTCACTCCGTAAACGGAGAGGTATCTCTGGGCCCACTCGGTAGGACATCATCATAATGTGCACAATGTGACCAAGGGGTTGATCACGGATGATGTGTTACGGAACGAGTAAAGAGACTTGCCGGTAACGAGATTGAACAAGGTATCGGGATACCGACGATCGAATCTCGGGCAAGTACAATACCGCTAGACAAAGGGAATTGAATACGGATTGATTGAATCTCGACATCGTGGTTCATCCGATGAGATCATCGTGGAACATGTGGGAGCCAACATGGGTATCCAGATCCCGCTGTTGGTTATTTCTTGGAGAACGCCTCGGTCATGTTCGCATGGTTCCCGAACCCGTAGGGTCTACACTTAAGGTTCGATGATGCTAGGGTTATAAAGGAAGTTTGTATGTGGTTACCGAATGTTGTTGAGTCCGGATGAGATCCCGGACGTCACGAGGAGTTCCGGAATGGTCCGGAGGTAAAGATTTATATATGGAAGTCTGTTTTGGTCACCGGAAAAGTTTGGGTTTAATCGGTAATGTCTGGGACCACCGGAGGGTCCGGGTCCACCAAGTGGGGCCACCAACCCGGAGGGCTCGTGGGCCAAGTGTGGGAGGGACCAGCCCGTGTGGGCTGGTGCGCCCCAAGGGGCCCAAGGCGTGGGAAGAGTGGGGAGGGCAAACCCTAGGTCAAGATGGGCCTTAAGGCCCACCTAGTGGGTGCCCCTCTCTCCCCCTTGGCCGCCCCTTTAGATGGGATCTAGGGCTGGCCGCGCCTTGGGGTGGGAAACCCTAAAGGGGCGCAGCCCTTCCCCTATATATACTTGAGGTTTTGGGGCTGCCATACACATGAGAACCTCTCCTCTTGGCGCAGCCCTACCTCTCTTCCCTTCTCCTCTCGCTGGTGCTTGGCGAAGCCTCGCTGGATTGCCACGCCTCCATCACCACCACGCCGTTGTGCTGCTGCTGGACGGAGTCTTCCTCAACCTCTCCTCTCTCCTTGCTGGATCAAGGCATGGGAGACGCCACCGGCTGTACGTGTGTTGAACGCGGAGGTGCCGTCCGCTCGGCACTAGGATCTCCGGTGATTTGGATCACGACAGTACGACTCCTTCAACCCCGTTCTCTTGAACGCTTCCGCTTAGCATCTACAAGGGTATGTAGATGCACTCTCCTTCCCTCGCTGCTGGTTTCTCCATAGATAGATCTTGGTGACACGAGGAAAATTTTGAATTTCTCGCACGTTCCCCGACAGATGGTCATTTCGATGAGTGATAACCAGGCAGTTTCACCTCATAAGAACATCGAGAAATAAGGATTGGTCACTCCGCGCCTCCTCAGAGCTCAGCGGATTTTGGCCGTCTGATCTGTTTTCCTGATGCGTTTTTGTCCGTTAGATCGATGCGGTGAATGATCTCGGCCATAGGATCGAGCCCGAGCTCCTGTAGCAATGAATAGTTACTCCCGTTGTGAGATATCTCGTGATGCTGCGTTTGAATCACGTGCCCCATCGGTCGGAAGCCATTCTTGCTAGGGAGATGATGATTAGCGTGCCTTTGAGCAATTGAGGCACCTGTGGGTATCAAGTTGGATCCTCCCTCTTGTCTCTAGAATCCTTTTTGATCCTGTGATACTTATTGTTCTGTCCTTGCATGGTCATTCTTGTTGAATGATAACCAGGGCAGCTCCACTGTATAAACAGATTGATCTGGTGAAAGAGACGATGGCGCTAGATTATATGATCGAGGAAAGGCAAATCTGAGCCCACTATGCATTCAACCCTGAACCCTTTTTATTTGTATTTAAAGGTGTTGCTTATTTATGCTCCGGTGTTTATAGTCGTATTATGTAAGTATTTCTTCTCTCTCATTCCCTTGATCTTTTATTGTTTGTTGTTGGTCCTTGATCTAATCTGGTTAAGAGTAAGTTGCACTTTGTTATTCTGGGATAAGCGATGGTTCGGCAATGCTATTGGTTCTTCATGAGGAGTTCAATGGAGGATTTTTGATATTATTTTATTGTTAACGAGTCATGCGAGTAAGCTTTCTTGCAGGTACCCACACTTCTCTCTCCCTCCTGATTAGCCTGATCTCTTTTCTATACGTGTCTAAAAGTTGTCTGTCTACAAGCTTTTTGTTTAGCTTAACAGAGAAAGACTAAAATACATTTTGTTTCTATCACAAGAATGGATGCAAGTGTCTTGTGCATTGGATTCCAAGGGGAAGTCACATCCAGAAAAAAAAAACAAGAATCAATTGTATGGTTGTGCAAAAAGTCAATAACAAAGAAACAAAGTATGCTAATGTTTGCTCTGATTTATATGATGACATTGCTTCTTGAAACTTACCACTTTGTAATGTTTTGGACAAGCTTTTACCCAAGTGCAGTATTTGGTTTACTGTTTGCCTCAGTGTACCCAACTTTTCTGGTGGACCAAATGCCTAGCAACACCATGTAATATAGGAAGGAAAGAAAAGTTAGTATACGACATAATTTTGGCATTTTTCATATGGTGAAGTTCTGATTTTGTACTTAATCTAAAACATTAGTGCTATGTTTTACTTTGTTGGTAACCTGTCAATTTGTAAGCATCCTGCCCTTCTCATTTTCAGTTGAACTTAATAATATCATCTCTCTTTAATTTTGTCCCTCGTTATTTTATATCATATGAAAGTTGTTTACACATCGGTATCTTTTTGCAGAAAGGACTGCATACATTGGACACTTGACTGGAGGTTTAATTCATTTGATATTGTCTTCACTAACTGTGAGTGAGTTTACATTTATCTATCATTAAAAAATGCTTTCTTCTGTTCTTCCAGTCTGCATGTTTTGTGACCTTACAACTTCTCCATGATGGCAATATATCTGCTTATGACTATTCTAATTGTTCTCATGGTTGCTTTCCCTTTTGATGACTCATATGCATGATATGTCTTATCCTTAAACTTCTTATCACATTTTGTTTTACTTGGTCGTTGCATCTAGGAATTTTTTGCGTAAACAGATCTACCATTGGTATATATGTTGAAGTAGTAACTTTAAACCTCCCCGCAATACAAAACAATAGTTACTTTAAACCATATGCAAGCCCATTTTACATGAAATTTTCTGGTTTTATCACATTGCATTGTCCACCGATGAATATAACCTATACAGACTACTGTATGAATATCATCACCTTTTTTAAGTTGATTTGCCTTCAGTGGTATGTACTACTATTTTCTTCGACATATAACAATGGATAGAATGTGCACAGTTGTGTTTCTATAGTTATTTGCCCTTCATAAAAAATTTCTACTTGCTTAATGATTGTCATTCAGAATTTAGAAGTTTTTTGGATGAAAAATGATGTTTCATTCTTTTCGTAGTCCACTGGATAGTCCAAAATCTCTTTTACATAGTTAATTATTCGTTGGTAACTCAGAAGTGGTTGTTCATAACTAACCGTGCATGCATGTTTAGTTATGTACCTTGAGCTTTATTGTAGTCTGCAAGAAGTTTCCTACTGTTCCACTCCTCGTTTGTGCATCTTATCAGTAGATGCTTATTTATTTAATCATCTTGATTATTTGATCAGCTGACGATTCAATTCCACTTTGATGCTTGAATGTCTCAAAAAGAAGGTAAAGATGGATATATGCACCCTGTTGAAGTTACAATTGTTTTTTCTTACTTCTATAGTTGTATTCAGTTTCTAAAGGCCTTTCAAGCTTTCTATTCTTACGGATATCTGCATTTCCGTACATTTTCTCAAGTTGTGGATTTGGAGTGACCAGTATGATTGGGTTCTCCATTAGACATTATCTACAGTCTCCCCGACATTTCTTATTTCATATGCAAGCAGCTAACTGATGTAACATGATTATGTTTTGGGTGTAGCTCTACTTTTTCAAGGATGTTGTTCGTAGCTATAATGTTTTTTTAAGTATCACATTTTACGGATGATTGTACCTATAATGTTGTTCATATAAGATACAGGACAAAGTATTTGTGCAACCTCTGTCCCTGCCCAACATGTTGTGCGTTGTAGGAGGAGCAAGCGGACCCCAGTCTGGCATCAAGCCGAGGTGAGCCCCTCCTTCCCATGCATCCTTTTTGTTTGGGAGATGCCGCCTTTTCTTGACTTGGCTTGCTGTCTTGCGTGCAGCCATGTCCAGGTTGGAGCGGTGATGGCAGCTGCAGCGGGACGGACGGCGCCGGCAACAAGCACGGTTCCTCATCTTTGTCTTCGACGAAAAAGATCATCTGGTGACAAAACACCTCCTCCTTCTCTTCTCTGTGTGTGCTCCTCCCATTGATGATAAACTAGTGGTTGGGACGCGCCCCGGGCGCATCTCTTGAGGAGGTGCGGTGCGCACCTATCTTGCTTATAATCCTTAATGACACTTATGTACAGTTATCTGAATATAGACGAATATGCTATCTTTGCTTTAGAATTTAGATACAAACACTATTTCTGAACTGATGCAACTGAATAAGCTATGAAACTATACAAGTAACCTGTAAAATAGAATATGACTTCAAATATTTCAGACCAACTTTCTTATATAGCATAGAAACTTCATAGGGAAACATCTTAACCAAATATATTTACGGTCAGTAGGCATCCGTACATTATAAACATAACAAAAGAAACATTTATGTAGGTGAGGTCATCTTGACCTTCCATGTAATTCAGCACAAAAGCATATAATCTCAGATGACAAGAATAAGAAACAAATGGAAAGGAAAGACAATTTGCATTGAGTCTCCATCATGAATCTCATTGTCACCCAAAGATTGCTCTTTCATTATTTTAAATCAGTTTGTAGTACATCCCACTCCCCACAACATAGTTCGTTCCATATTGGAGAAAATACTGGAGCTTGTGAAAAAAAGCATTCAGTTGATTTAGTGGGAACACAAGTACCTTCTAGTAAGAAAATATGCTACTTAACAACCATATTTCTGTACAAACCGTAATAGAAGTACATCTATAACTGGAAAATATCAGTGGTAATGGAATACTACCTACAGTATGCTTACCACTTAAAGCAGACACAAATACTTTGAGGAAAAATGTCAGTGCTAGAAATGTTAAACTGAAATTTGGAATGGGAGGAGAGATAAACAAACCTTACATAAATCCCCTCAGAAATTCCAACAGTAAAGAACTCTACTAATCTGCAGTGTCACAATTAAAATTTTAGTCAGCTGTCTGAATTAGCACATTACACGATCAATTTCTAATACTACCATACCATTTTCTAAATGGCTCCTGTGATTTTTGGGAGTGCAATCAATGAGATTAGCTTAACAAGCATCATGGTTCAACTTATGCAACTACCAACATCTGTTTTATTGAAATAGAAGAAACTTAGCTTAACTACATTATCTCACAATTTCATTAGGGACTACAGCAGTAGCAAAAGCATCATGGTTTAGGCTTCAGAACTACCAAAATGTGATCTCATGCGAAAAAGGACAATAAACTGTTCGCTTAGCATCATGTTTCATCTTACACAACTACCAAAATATCAGGCTAAGCCATTGCTTTATAGTGTCAGGAAAAGGATTACAAGAAAGTTCAACCATTAATGTCATTAACGTCAGAGAAGTTAATCGCCGTCCGTGTTGGCTTCATCTGGGGCACTGTTTGTTTTGCTCGTGTGGCACTGGCTCTTTATCCAGCTTCTCTATATGGAGTTTTCAAGCTGTACACATACGGCAGCCGCACATATACATACTTTAAACACACTGGACTTGTGGTCATCTATATAATGAGTTCATCTTGCGCCCATGGCATTCCTGCCTAGTTCTACATTGTACTCCAGTTCGCAACGACATTTAATTGGATCAGAAACTCCCTACAAAGAAAGATGTTCAGCTTCTTAATACTCTACATGGAATCATTGAAAGTAACGATATGTATTTCTCCATGAGAATTTAAAAAGGAAGTCAATTAGCTTTAATCATGGAGCAACCAAACTGAATAGTATCAGCAAAACACCTTCATTTTAATTATTCGTTCGTCAAGAGACCGGAAGTACTCAACTTCTCCAGCTCCATAACCTAGTAGAGCTTTGTATTCTCCCCCTCCAAGGACTTCAGATCCATCTCCTGTACTGCCGCCTGCAGGCACCAGAATCAAATAACACACATTGAGAATGACTGTTGTTGGGTGATTGTCCCAGATGTGTTCACCGTAGTCAAGCTATTCTCAGGTGGCGCCCTAGCTACCCACGATTTGGTAGCGAGATTAGCCTGGGTACTCAATTAGAACATAGGAGCCAATTTGGTAGACATCTCAATATCCAATTAATGGAAAGCCCTCACCAAATTACGGATGTTAGCACCACGCAAATTACTGCTATCCTCCCAAAAAGAGAAAATTAGAAACGTTGCTAGTTTAAGAAAACGACAACGACAAGTTATTTAATCAAGTAGCATATCAGCCATAGCAATATTCAGAGAACACAATGGTATATGAATTTATATCTCTACAACTCCTCTCTGAGTTAACTTTTCATATTTATTCCTAAGATAGAAAAAACAAAATCATCTTTCTACTTGGAAGAACCCAAAGGCATGTCCTGGCCGAGGGGGTGTTTACATTAAAATCCTACAAATAGCAAACAGTTGATTGTTGACAACCTTAGATTAAGCGGAAACACAAGAACAATGTTGAAGCACAAAATAGAAGAACAATGAGAGCGTGAGAAGTAGAAGAAAAAATACCTCTTTAATAAACCAGTGGGCCTCAAAACTCTATTGCCTCAAAGTAGCAAAGCTAATCTAAGTAACACATGGACATTAATCTCTTCACACTAAATTAATCAAGTGTATATTCTTATGCATGCCTGGATGTCTAAAAGCATATGGATCTATGCTAGCTTCGCTTTTCTTTCTCTCACAAGTGCAAGTGCTCTTTTGTGTGTTGGGTGAAAATATAAGTCCTAAATCTTGTATGGCTCATCATGGGGACCTATGTAGTACTGCTCAACTTCCTCGTTTTTTCTTCGACACCACACACCGAGGCAGGACGACGACGACACGGACTGCTGGACCTCCTTGTCGCTCTCTCCGCGCCCGCGCACCAAGGGAGAGGACGACGGCTCCCACGACTCAGGGGAGAAGCGGGTCTTGGGAGGGGCCCTTCCTCCGGTGGCAATCGCGGCAAAGCCGGAAGATCTGGGATGTGAGGCGGAGGCGGCAACTGATTATCTGGTCCACCATCAAGCAGATCATATGAATGCTACCAAAACGATGTAGGAGTTAGACCATGTGCCCAACTCTCTTCATCATCTCATGCACCAGGATTATAGTGCCAGCTGAATTCTGATGACATCCTTTGTGTAGCTACTGTACCAGATGCAGATGCTGGAACTAATATGATGGGATTGAAGTCCTATAACTCATGCTTTGGTACTTGATTTAACCATATAATTGTATTTTGTCATACACTGCCTAGCTCTATGTATCCAGGTGGTATCGAGATCAACATGGTTTGTTTTATAGCACAACAAAAGTCACTCTAACATGAAAATGAGAAACTGTCCTGTAAATGATAATGGCACACTTGTTCTTTAATAGACTGGTGCTAAAAATATTATTCTAGGACCAAATGTTGATAAGTTGATAAGTAACACGTACAATGGCCAGGAATTTTTAATGTCAAATATAGTACCATATGAAGGGAGGACATATCAATACACCAGATGCGAATTACAAAAGAAACAATACTAGATAGCATGATACCTAACAGCTTCTTATTGTTACTGGAAGTATGGTCATAATATAATTAGCAAATTTATTTGTGCAAGGGAAAAAATGAACAGAAACCGCACCGATTGACTACAGTTTCAGGTTCAAATCTTGCACCTTCTTCTCCCCTTTATTAGAAGTATATCCTTGAGTACTGCTCTCTCGCCACTTTGTGATTCAGTGTCATTATTATGAAGCCTTTCAGTCTATAATATGAAAGATGAGAAACCAGTCGTGCTTGATACTGAAGAACAACATCTAGGTAAATGGCCCGGACTTTCTGCTTAACAGGAGCTACAAACCCCTTTCTTTGTACATGTATCAGGAAGAAGGCGAACAAATTTGAAGTCAGAAAGCAAGTTTCATATAATTTTTTTAAAGAATGTCTAAAAGCTATCTATCGACTATCGTAGTACCTATATTATTCCAGTCCTATGAACTGAAATGGTTGTAAACTCATTAAACTTTCTCCACTACAGCGCTGCTAAAAGAGGAAGACTTGCTGCTGCACATCTATACTGATTTGAATCCAAAAGTTCAATTATGTAAATAAAGGATAAGGCTGGTTCTAAATGGTAGAACAATGGAGGTTTCAGGAAGTATTGTGTGGCATAATACACAACCACGCAAATAAATTCAAAAGGTGATGTTACACAAAGAATTATGTTACCCATTGTATTCTTATGTGTTGGAGAACCAGATCAACACAAAAAAGTCATAATATGAGGTTCAATTTTACAGTACTAAATTTGCCTCACGAAAAAAATTCACCAATGTAACACATATAATCTGAGTGTTCACGAATTTGGTTGCACTCACAAAGGTTCAGGTAGCAGGGTTATCCCACAAGTTTTAATTTCCCTGAATTATCCATGCAATGTCCGACTGATAAAATGGTGTACCAAAATAATGGTTAGACAAACAGATTCTTGAAACATTAAGATTCGAAATTAAAAACCACAAAACAAGGTGTGAGATTGCTGAAATGAATAATGGCAACATCATTCAAGTTACACCCTGTTTGTTACAAAACGTGCGGAGTATCCTTGAGAATCTTTTAGAGGGGATGTGATACCTCATTCTTGTGATCTCCTAAGCCTTCCAATTCTTGCAACCAGCATACACACAGAGAACAAAAGAATTTTCATCTCTTACAGAAAATGCGTGTCTATATTCAGGCACACATAATCTTACCCCAAAATGAAGAGGACTGATAATATCAAGAATTAACATCATGTATGAAAAAGCATGAGCACCAGATTTAGTATGGTCAGTGTGGTCTGCAGCTGAAACAAACACAAACCATACAATCAGCTGAAAGGAGCGGAACTCAACGCGAACCTGGACGGGAGGAGGAGGAGGAACTGATTCAGTACCTATAGACGAGGCGGTCTAGGACGAATCAGGCGCAGAGGAAGCCGAGGGAGAAGGGCAGCGCATGGGGAGGACAAACACGGCATCCAGGCAGCAGAGCGTCATCCCCAACCTTGACGGCGGCACCACCAGCGCCCTATGGCGGCGCCCCTGGACGAACACGACCCCCTATCCAGCTGCTACTTATGGCTCGGCGACTCCGATCTACGGTTAGGCATCGCCGGAAGCCGCATCAGTCCACCACGCAGTCCCTAGAGAACTCACCGGCGCACCAGACACCGCGGCGGCTGCCCGAGCCCGGGCCTCCATACCGGCGGCGTCGCGGCGCGGACGGGAGGCCTGACCCTGCGAGACGGAGGGATCTGACGCTGCCACCGCTCGTGGATGCGGGTCTGCGCCAAGGGCCGACCCTCCTCATCAGCGCCATTTTCTGAGTGCCTGTGGTCTCCATTGGTATGGTCAACGAGCAGAGAAAGGAGGATGAGAAAGAGGAAAAGAGGAGGCGTGGAGATGTGGGTGTGGCGACTGCCTTCGTCGGGAAGGAAGGAGGGGCGACGACCGAAATCACAGTAAATCGACGCAGTCCTCGCGAATCCCCCATGCCCACGTGGACACAATGAGCAACCGCCCTTGATGCACACGTTAATGTTTTGGATAGACAGAAGTTGTTTCAGGACAAGGTATCTTGCTGGGAAACAGACTACGTAGTCTGTACTGTATGTGCCATTAAAATTGTTTATTGTTATTGCAACTGAAGCTGCATAAAAGGGCTTTCGGTTGTTTATACATTACTCAGCCTCCAGTCTCATTATGTACAAATGACTTGATCTAATAATTATGAAAGACCTGTGAGGTGTGTTGCTTTCTGTATAAATAACTTGCTATAATTGTAGGTTTTGTTCTATTTCTTTTTTTCAAACTTGATGCGTCGAGCTTTGAGCTACTATAATAATTTGATGATCCTTTTTGGAAGATAGTTCAATAGTGAATTTGACCACTTATGTATAGGTATTTGTTGTTGTGTTATGTATGGAGATGCAGATTCTCGGGCTTAAGGTTTTAGTTTGGTGGTTTTAAGAATTATTGATTGTTTTGCTGTAACTGGTTGTTGCTCAGCGTGATAACCGAAGGAATGCCTCTTGAAAATTGAGATCCTTATTATGTGTTCTTTCTTTGAGATTGGTGTGATGTGAACTTATATTCTTGATGAAATGTGTACCAAGTTTATTTTTTTTTGGATTTGGTCTGTTGGACCAAGGGTTGAAGTAGGCAACGTTTGCCAGGGCGCGCTAACTATCTCATTTTTGCGCTCTTAGTACTGAACTTATTGTCAAATGGCTACCTTTTGTGGTCTCATGAAAGCACTGAACTTGAACTTTATGCTGCCTTATATAATCTTATGACGATGTTGAACTCAGATGATGTCTTGCTTCTATTACAAGTGAATTTGTTTCTTTCTTTTATTTTTGTTGAATGCATATGCTAACGAGGATTCCTACTAACATGAACATTCCTTGTTTGATCAAATTGTTCGGACCGGCACCCTCGGCCCCTCGCGCCAAGGCGCGATTCCGATCTAGTTTCTTATGGTGACTGCGACAGCGGGCTGCGAAATTCGCCGACCACTACATCGTCTCGTTTGCCTTACTGCCTGCCAGGAAACCGGCGTACGTGAGATCTCATTTCTCAAACGTGGTCACTCATCCGGCGAAATGTCAAGACGGGACATGTTTTTGAGCTGGTCAAAATGGGATGCGTAACAAAAGGGATAACTGGCCGTCAACTCTCTAAGTTTTCCAATTTCCACCCGTACACGAACCTGCTCCAACATCCCAGCTTCCGCTTTCACCGCGCCATACACTACAAGTTTTTCAATATCCTTCTCTCTGCCTTCACGCCTCCACCACCACACGCCACGCTTGCAACTCCGGCCAGCTCGACCGGAGCCGAAGCCAAGCAACTCTGGCACGAGCAAGACTCCGCGTACGGCGTGCGCTCTACTACCATACCATGGTGCGACTCCTCGTAACCGTGGCCACCGCCGTGCTGCTGCTCGTGGCCGGCGCGACGGCCCAGCGGAAGGGCTGCGAGAACGCGACGTTCCCGGCCGGCCGGTCGTTCGAGCGCTGCGGCACCCTGCCCGTGCTCGAGGCCAGCCTGTACTGGACGTACCACGCGGCCAACGGCACCGCCGAGCTCGCGTTCCGCGCGGCGTCGGGCAGCGCCGGGTGGGTCGCCTGGGGCATCAACCCCAGCGGCGCCGGCATGCCCGGCAGCAACGTCTTCGTCGCCTCGCAGGGCGGCAGCGGCGCCGTGTCTGTGCTCACCACCATCCTGAGGTCCACGGCCCCGGCCCTGGACAACACCACCCTCCAGTTCGACGTGCCGGTGCCGCCCACCGCCGAGTACGCGGCCGGCGCGTACACGATCTACACGACGGTGGCGTTGCCGGGGAACTCCACGCAGCAGAACACGGTGTGGCAGGCGGGGCCGCTCAGCGGCGGGGACATATTGCCGCACCCGACGTCCGGGCCCAACTTGCAGGGCCTTATGCGGCTGGACTTCCTGTCCGGCTAGAGCACCCTCGGCCCCGAGGCCGAGGTCTCCGCGCCACGCCGCACAGTCACAATGCGTATGGGTTATACTATGTAATTATTCGTTACTGTCATCGTCATCATCATGTATATAAATAAATCACACAGGTATTTCTCGTGATTCATGCTAATACGACATTTCGTATATCTATATCTATGTCTATGCCTACTAATAAAGAAAATATGTATTCTTGTACGTCATCCTGTTTTGCAGAAAAACCTATGATAATTCTGGTAATTAACCTGCAGTCCAGCTTCAAGTCGGATTTTCTGTTTTTACCCCCCCCCCCCCTCCCCTGATGTTTCTGATAACCCACCTGCATGGCAGTTTTAAGTCAAAACTTTGCTTTTGCAAAGAAAAAAACCATATTTGGTTAATCAATCCGAAGTACATATCAAATGCTTTTCAAAATATTACTCTCTCTGTACCACAATGTAGTGCATATAGATTTATTTTAAAGTCAAACTTTGATCAAGTTTATAGAGAAAAATATGTACATCTAGAATACCAAATGCATATTATTAGATACATCATAAGCCACATTTCCATATTGTATAAATTTGGTATCGTAGATATAAATAGTTTTCTCTACAAACTTGCTCAATGTTTGTTATATTTGACTTTCTTAGAATACCTATATGCACTACATTATGGAACGGAGGGAGTAATATCTTTGTAAACCCTAACTCCTAATTTAACATGTTATGTAGAATCGAATTGTGTGTTATTTTTACATGTTAACCATTTTAAAATGTTTTTTATAATGCATATACGCAACCATCCGATTTTAGGGACATGGTTCCGGTTACAAATATGTTCAAACATTTTCTCCCTGTCATTGTTCCTTTTCTGACATCTGATTCAATTGACTAAATATATTTGGTATATTAAACCAGAAAAATGAAACATAAACAAACACCAGTAATGAAAATTCAGTTCGGACTAGGAGCCCATGAGTTAGAAGGTGGCTAAAAAGCATTGATATGCGACAAGGAAAGCTCATGTCTTCCGATGCTAGACTTACTCTTATGAAACCTTCTCTCCCGGTTCATCCCATCATATGCATTGGACTTGCTCATCTTGGGGAAAAGGGCCTACCACCAATTTAATAAGATTAGGTCGAGGTTCTTCTAAAAAAGGAGATATATACCATCAAACACAAGTACCATATGGTACACTTGGAGGATATATGTGCTCTAAAGCCCAGGGCGGGCAGGAAGTCATCAACACCAAAAGAATGAACTTAATGTTACTTACTAAATGAGCTTGGAAACTTTCTCAAAATGCTTCTGGACTATATAGCTGATCGTAAAAGCTAAATAGTTTCTAGCTCTTCTTTTTCTCGACAAGGATGAGGGGATCACAAATCTGAAATGGGATATATGCAAGGGGATGTCTAATGTAGGCGCCATATTTTTTGTTGGTAACAGAGAGGACATGAAATTATATATGGTAAAATGGGTTGATCAAGCCTCATTATACCTTAAGTACCCTAACCTTTTTCTGTTGAGCATGGAGCTGAACATTCTCGTCCAGGAGGCCTTAAGAAATAATCAAGTTAATATCACCTTCATGTGCAACCTTAATTCCAGAGAGTGTAGCTCCTGGGATGCCCTAAAAATTGACCTAATACTTGACCACCTTTCAGAGGAAAAGGACCAGGTGCGCTAGGACCTGGAAGCTTAGGGATGCTTCACGGTCAAATCCATGTATACTAAGCTTATTAGAGGCCCTTCCATCCATCACGCTAAGTTCCTTTGGTCAAAGACAATACCTCTTAGCGATGGTACTTGTACATTCTGTAGAGAATCGGAAGATGTGAGCCACACCTTATTCAATTATGCGTTGACCAAATTTCTTTGGAGTTGCACTAGGGAGAGATTTGGGTGCAAACGGGACTCCACTCTTCTCAGGATCTAGAGTTTCTCATGGGTTTAATGGGTAAAACCCTAGAATGGCTTGAAAGGACTTTGGGACGTTATCTTAGGTTCTTTGGATGTGTCATAAAAAGTTTGTGATTGAAGGTATTATTTTGAATCGCCCCTCTAGCTACATCTTTAAATGGTATGTTATCTTTCAGTTGTGGTTACCTCTAGGAAAGACGAAGGACAGATCGACAACGAGTGTCGGTGTGAGCAAGATTAGAAAAATACATGCCATGAACAAGCAAGAAGCTTAAAATTTTGTGCTATCTATTGATATTATTTTTTATCTTCCACTAGACATCTGCTCCTTGGTTGAGCCCTGGTCTTTAATACAATATTTTTCTATCGTATTTGGACGATGTACTTATGTCAGTTTGTGGCTCTACTGATCTAAAGTCGAGCGCTTCTTGCGCTTTTCTTACAAATTTTTTTATGAAAATTCAGAGAAATCGGGAATAGGGCTTAGTTAGGTAATGATTTCTAGTTCCGTCATTCACACCTCAGCATTCCACCACACCTTCTGCAATCAAGTTGTAGAAAACTAAACATGCACAAACTCTCGTTTTGATTGTAGAAAACTAAACATGCACAAACTCTCGTTAAATTTTTGAAAATCTAAATGAGCCATCGACACTAAGAGTGATAACCTAATATCATTTAAAGACATTATGATTGACCTGAGATGTGCACTAGAAAGGCAAATTTCTCAAAAGTTACTTCGTGTTGGATAGGTGTAATTTGTGGAAGTGTGATTTGTGAAAGAAAGACAATGAAACAAACTATTGAGTTTGTTACCGACTTCATGGGATAAACTATGATAACCATATGCTCAACTGTGATGAAGATGTGAGCCATTTTATTTCATATGTGTCGCACTCCAACTTCGAGCCATCGGGACCAGTGTGGAAGCCAAAGTTATGGCTCCGGAGAGCGCCTTTATGCTGTCGGGTGTCATTTTTGGTTACTTGGGTGATGAAGCCATCGACTCATCTGGTACGCGGCCTCGGAAGCTGTGTCTGTTCATTGCTGAGGTTTGTTAGCCATTACAAGTTATAGGGTCTCTACTTTGATCAGCTGGGTAGCGAAGTCCTCGGCTCGCTTGAGATCAGCCTCGAGAAAGCTTTGGAAAAAAGGAGGGGAGTCAACGTTCCAAACAATGGCCAAAATCGTCCAAAATGGGACATGTTAGCTTCAAAACCACTTAATGGGGTGATTTATATGGTTTTATATATTTAATGGTAAAAACAATACCAAAATTGACTCCAGGAGGATATGGCTCCATTTTGGATGGGTTTGGGGTGATTTCTATATTTCTTTTTGGTATTAATTCAAAATGGGTTGTGAATTGGCTCGTTAACACTACCACCACCGATTAGTTATCATGCTTGCATATCCATCATTTGAGTCTCCAATAATTATTCCAATAGTTACATATTCGGATTGCCCCATGGACGAATATGCAAGCATACATTTCGTGCTTGTTTGATTAATAGCAAGGAGATTTTCCCAAAATCATGCTAAGAATTGATATGATTTTCAGAAGAAGATGCCATTTGTTTGATGAGAAATACAAATAAATATTGAGAATTCAAGTGCCTGAAGCGGAAGCAGCTACTTTCGAAGTAACAGAAAGAAAAGCAACATCTGGAGTGGGGGAGTTAGAGTTGAAAACATGATTCCTCGCTTTTTTCACTCGTGCTACCGTGCCAACCCAAATCATGATCTTCGCCGACTTGGATTTGGTTCTCTCGCGAAAATCACGTGTTGTGGAGAGGGGAACCATGAAAAGCAAGATCCCGAATAAGAAAATAGAAACCGAGAAAGAGGAAACCACAAGAGTGACGACTATTATGTTAGTTCTCGTTAAGTGAGAAATTTAAGGCAACTTGCCACATTAACAGCCAACTTCCAACTTCAAACTGAGAGCTCAACACTCAAAGAGCTTCCCTCCGCAGTGAGACACGTGGGAGTCATCCCTCGCTTATAGCAAGATATACCCTCCCCTCGCTCGAAGCGTTTCTCCTCTCGCTATAGTACTTGGCCGACCCGGTACTATAGCATCGTTTTCGCTATTTTTACTCTTTTGTACTAATATTCTCAGGGTTTTTTGGATTTATTGAATTTTCTTTGGTTTCATTGTTTTTGTTTGGTTTTCTTTAGTTTCCCAGTGGTTTTACTTTGGTTTTGCTTTTTCTTTTTCCTTTTCCATTATTCCATTCTTTTTTCTTTGTTTCATTCTTGTATTTTTTTTACAACGCATGTTTATTTTTTTTGCACATAATGTTCATTTTCTGTATACATCAGGATCATTTTTAATAAACGTTTAACATTTTTAATGCATGATTAACATATTTCTGAAATACATATTTTCATGTCTAATTTTTCTCATACACATTGTATATTTTTATATAACTGAAAAATTATTTTTATACATCTTTTACTTTTTAAATACATATTAACATAGTTTTTAAATGCATATTTTGATGGCTATTTTTACTACACATTATATATTCTTTGTATATACCTGAAACATTATTTTTATACTGGTTTAAAAATTTTAAATACATGTTTTGATGTCGATTTTCTAACACGCATTTTACATTTTTCGAGTAAAGCTGAAACATTATTCTTATATATTATTAATTTTTTAAATGCTTGTTTTGATGTCTACTCTTTTTGAACACCATGTACATTTTGGTATACACCTCAAACATTATTTCAAAATGGTTTAGCATTTTCATACACACTCTTTGATATATTCTGTTTCATACACATTTCATATTATTTTTATATACATCTAAAACATGGTCAACATTTTTCAAAAATATGCTGAATATTATTTTGTGGTAATAAGTATTTTCAAAGCTATACAAACATTTTCTTACATCGTATAAACATTTTTTAAATGGCAAAAATATTAGTCTTGAAACCTGAACATTTATTTAAAATATCACGTAAATTTTCTAAATGGTACGAATTATATTTTATAGTATGCAAATATTTTTATATTTGTATATACATTTTAAAAATCTTCACGTACTACTTTTGAAACATAGGGACATTTTTCATTGTCACGAACATTTATTTTGAAAGCTATCAGCATACTTTTTAGTTGTGTTAATATTTATTTGTGTTAGCATTTTTAAATTCATGGTTTTCATTGTTAGTATTCATCACCCAGGGTGCAGAATAAGTTATTCTTCACCCGAGGTAATATTACGATCATTTCATAAATAAATTATATATGGAATACAAATAGTTACATTCATGTCGACTCACTACGTAAAATTTGGCATAAAAACAAAAATATAGATCATAAGACCAAAAATATTGTATATTATGTATATTTTACACTATATTTTTATGTCTGTAATTTTACGTAGCATAGAATGTTTTTTTACGGTGATTATATATTTTTTACGTACTCTTATTACATGTGAAATAAGACAAAAATTTACGAAACATAAAATTATGATGCATTGATGTTAAAATAGAGGGGGGGGGGGGTGAAGAATAACTATTCCTCACCCAGGATGACAAATAGTCAATCCTTATATATATAAAGAAAAACTAAATTAGTGCGACGTCAGCTTGGTGTACCCACAATCTTACTGGACAGGCCCAGCACCTGCTCCCTGTAGGAGCACCCAGCCCATTCCAATTTTCCACCCTACCATTGTAGAACCTTCCATGAATTTTTTCGGGCTTTTATTTTTTTCCTTTATCCTTTTCATCTGTTTCTTTTCTTTTCATTGTCCTTTTGCTTTCATTTTACCTTGTTTTCAAATATATGATTTTTTTTCAAACTCATGACCTTTTTTCAAACCAATGATCTTTTTTAAAATCCTTGAACTTTTTCCAAATTCATGAACCATTTTGAAAATCATGAAGAATTTTTAAATTTGTGAACATTCTTGAAAATTTAAAATTCATCTTTTTTTGAAACATGTGCACAATTCTCAAATTCATGAATTTTTAGATCAGAGAACTTTTTCCAAATTTTTGAAATTTATTATCCATGAACATTTGTTGAAATTTGGGAATATTTTTTCATGAGCATATTTTGAATCAATAATGTTTTTTATGAAATTTGGGAACAATTTTTGAAATTTGAGAGCATTTTCTGAATGAACGAGCATTTTATAAAATTTGTGAACCTTTTTTTGAACTCACAAACATTGTTTTAAATTTTTTGAACAGTTTTTGTAATTCAGAAATTTTTTCAAAGTAGTAAGCGATTTTTAAGATTCTTGAATTTTTATATTTCCCGAATGTTTTTCAAATTTAGTAAATTTTGAAATTCAAAAAATATATTGAATACCAAACCATTTTTAAAAGCAAAAATAGCAGAAAGATAAAACAAACAAAAAATAAAGGAAAGAAACTGGGGCGCCCCCAAAGCGCGCACAGTCTAGTCGCGTCGCATGACTGAAGCATCATTCCGCGTGCTGCAACGCGAGAAGCCGCCACCTTTATCCTATCCCCTCTGACGAAGATCCAACCGCTAGCAGCCTGGATCGAAGCATCATCCAAGCTTAAGCATTAGAAAAAAGCAGCAAGGGGGGCGATAGGATATGTTTCCAGCACCTGTAAATTAAACTTTGCGCTCTTGTTCATGCACGTGTGAATCAAAGCATGATGATGCGAGGTTCGTGTCTTACCACCCAAGGCAATGGCAAATTAACTTCTCCGTGGCGTGCGTCATTTTACCGCCACGTACAGCAGGATACCCCTGGCCGGTGTTGAACAAAAAAATGGGAGCTGGCGTGGTTGCTTGTGTGAAGCATCGTCGACTACGTGACAGGCACACGGCAGCAGGAGATCTTTTGCGGCGATGCTAGATGCCTAGATCAAAAGCAGACATGATGGAGAAAAACGTGGCCGCGATATGACAGATGAAGTCATCGTGCACAGCACCCCTGTAGCTCTGTAGGCTGCAGGTGTCGAGAGACCAAAAATCCTTCGAGAAGCTCACATAACTTGCCTTCTAAATGAGGACTACGTTAATCGATTTCTTTTTCATTTCGAGTTCCACAGGGAAAGACGTTTCTGGAGTCCGAGTCTGCAGAAAATTCCTGGCTTAGTTAAGGTTCGTTAGGAGTAGGTGAACCAACTGCTCCTAAGGACGACGCGAAAAGGGAAGCAGTCAAGCAGCCACGAGCAAGCAACAAAATATATATACAACCGATAGAAAAACACGGTTCATGTCTGAAACCGAGAGCAACACTCGGCATGTTTGTTCACGGTCCAGCAATTTAAAAATAGGAACACGGTGCCTCGGGCAATGAATGAAAGCGCTTGCTTCGTCATGCCAGAGTTTGATTGCCGCTGTTTATTTTAGGGTTGAAATCAGCTGTTGGATTTTTGGTCAGAGGATTGACAGGATATAGACATGGCACAAACTGGAGAACTGGGTGGGGCCAACCCGGTTTTATTGCAACTTCTAATCCTAACAATGTGCAAGACGCGTACCAGGCTAATACATCCTCCTGCTCAGATCCCAAAATAAACGAGCGAACAGAGATACCGAGAGCGTGCGAGGACGAGCACGCCTCTGAATTTCTGCACAAACTGCTTGTTCGGAGACCAACTACCAGCCTTACCTGCCGGTCCAAGTCAATCATTAGGACTAGGGGCCTGCATCAATCTTCAGGCAACAACAAAAAAAACTTAGTAATGGATAATGTTTGCAATATAAGATAAAAGTATCAGGTCCTTGTTCAATTCCAGAATATGAGACACATGAGTATATGCCTATGGTTAATAATTACTCCCTCTGTTCACAAATTGAAGACCGTTTTGGAAGTTTAATTTAAACTGTCAAAACACCTTACATTTGTGTACTGAGAAAATATATGTGAAAGTATATATAGATTGGGCATGCAAAAAAAATTACTATAGTAGTACCATTTTTCTTGAAATAACTAACATGTCATCTTAGCGCATGCATCACATTTATTTACTTTTTGGTTTGCTATTTCTTTAACCGTTGAGAAATGTGCAATGCATGTTTGATAAGCTTCTAACACTGAAAAATCAACAAGATACTAATTCATGTGGGTTTTAGAATATCCGGTTACCATGTTTCATGGCAACAAAGAAATATCTATAGCTAGACATGTACCATGAAAAATGCTGCAGATAATTTTCCATGGATAAGTAGGAAACATGTAGGCTTAGGTTTTTTTTACAAGAGAATTCAATCGAGTAGATATTTCTGATCATAAACTACCCAAGGTCGAACTTGTCACTAATCTACGAATATCGGTGTTGTATTCATAATAGGTGTCCCCCTCACCCCCGCCCCCACTCATTTAGCCAACCTACAAAGCAAATGAGGATCTAATAAGTACACGAGTAAGTCGGTTCTTCCTTAGTAAGAGTGTGACCTTTTTATAGTGTGCATATCCTCACATGGGATGTAGTGGATCGCCAAAAGTTCTCTATGGTGATGTTAGAAATGGAAAATAAAAACATGAAGTCAAATAAAAATAAGTTACCTATAACTTTTATGACGGGTGCTTAAAGGTTAACTTAGTTATATCAGCAAAAGTGTTACAAACCAATGGATGTTATGCAACTCATCCCATATTAGTTTTATAAAAGATATTTATATGGTGGATTAACAAGTGGAAATCTAATATGATGGAAACAATTTGGGTCATAGCCAAACACAAGAGAACATTATTTGGAAATAGTTTTGTAATAATGTATTCAGAAATTATTGAGGTGGTGGCAATATAAGTTTTTCATGAGGTAAACTGATTCCTAGCATATATTGCTATGAATATTAAAAGTAAAATTTCCACAATTAATGACAAATGCTAAAGAAATTATATACCATCATAAATTCATATTTATATAAACTATTTCTTGTGTTTATGAATTTTAATGTAAAACATATACTTTTAGTGACATTTACAAAAATTATGCTTCATTATCAATAGTTTAAATTTGTTTTATTGAATGGAATTTATTTTTTCATGATTAAACTTTGATTTTTATTCTGTCATATATTTCTTAAATTATAGAGTATTTCCAGGAGTGTGTACAATTGTTCAGATTTATTTGGCGCTCCATACTTCATTGTTCCTCGGAGGGCTCACAATCTTAAAAGCATAGTATGTTGTCATCGGAATCACATATCTTTCTGCAAACATGTTAGGAAAACATTGTTTTCAATAGTTTTCACACAATCTCGTAAAAGTTCCAACCGGATGTCAAGAAAGTATATGCTTATCCTTTTTATATACATTGATTGTGGATACAAAACTCATATAAACTTTATGTCTTTCGTACACTCCACATAGCAAGCTGTAAATTCTTTCTATTTTGAGCTGTAAATTCTTTTCGTTAACATAATATCATTTCTACATAGCCAAAGCAATCATTTCTAACATGGCATGATGTTTTTGCCTTTCATATTTTCTTCTTCTCCTTTTGGGCTATGTGCATCATACCTATGCATAGGACGAATGCGAACTCGTGTTGCTTGTATCTTCATGATGTGATGACATGAGTCAATAGAAGCGCCATTTATCAGTGACAATCATTGATGTCCTTTTGACATCAAGGTATATATAGGATAGTCCTTCGATGAATGTTATGTGAACAGTATAAGTATCGGTAATTTGTTGACATTGATCTTGCACCATGGGTACAAGTGGAAATTCAGCATCTCGGGCATCTTCCGGACATGTACATATTTCATATTTCAGATATTGAAATGTGTATATGGCGAACTATTTCCTTTGTTTCAAAATCTTCAACATGGTACTTTTACCATCAATTTATTTGCAACACATGTTACCTGAGAAAAAAATAATTACAGATTTTAATTATATTACATACATGATAAATCTAGTAATATCAATTAGATATTTTTACGTTAAAAGGTTTTCTTATCTAGTTGGTCAAACTTAGATACACTTGAATGGTAAAGTTCTAAAAATATTGGAATTTTGCATCGAAGGTAGTAGTACTAGAGTTGGGGTTAAAAGGTCCAAAGTGTTGTTCTACTCCCGAGCTCATGTGAGTTTGGGTGAACAGTAAAAGAAAATGGAAAAAATCCAAAAAAATCTGATATTTTTGTGAAACATTGACAAAATGTTTGTTGGCTTGCAAAATTTCATCACTATATGACGTTCGTGAATATCATGGCTAAAAAAACAAAATCGATGCTCCAAAATGTTATTTTTCAAATGTATTTGGAGCATCGATTTTGTTTTTTGTCACGATTTCCACCAATGTCATATGGTGATGAAATTTTGCAAGCCAACAAACATTTTGTCAACATTTCACACAAAAAATACATACTTTTTTTATTTTGTTTTTGATTTTTTTACTGTTCACTCGAGCTCACATGAGCTCGGGCGTAGAACAGTTGTGTCCTCAATAGGTCAACAACATAACAATTGAGAACTGACAATTAGGGGCCAGCGGCACCCTTCAAGCATAACAATTCTCCTAGTCGTAAATCATGTTTGTTGATCATATAAGATACAACATTATGTATGTTATATCACGTACTTTTTTTGTACCAATTATTCAACTCCAAACCCTAGGAAAAAAAATGAAACTCCATGGGCACTAGCACCCACGGTTTATTGATATAGAAGAAGCATCCCTCATGAGAATTCCAGAAATTGCCTCGATGCAGATCGAACTCAGTCGTTAGGTTACAATCACGCGCTTCAACCACTAGGCTATGCCCACGTCCTCAACTCCAAACCCTAGGAAAGGTGACCTCTGGGCACTCCCCACCACCATCTCTCTTCTACTCGTACGTCATCGCCCCTCCTCCTCTATTGGCTCCGTCGGTGTGGGAATGCGGGAACGCCATGATCTACTAGAAGGATATGTTGATTTCCCTGATTTGGGGTCCTTAGGTAGGTTTCCATTGTCCGTCGCTTCGGCCCTTCACACGGTGGTGGCAGCAGTGCTCAACAAGTATTTTATGGTAGCAACGGTTGTTCGGCGAATACTATTTCCTCGAGCCTCCCCATCTCGTTGATGTATTTTCCCGGCGGTAGTTCGAACCGGTGAGATTATGGTCCACGGGCTTTGTTGGCGCTGCGACATCGACAACTTCCCTTTGCAGTTTGGTCCTCCGGCTTCATCTCCGTCATGTTGGTGCAGCCTCCGCGTGAGGCCTGTGAGATATAATACATAGGTTTGATCTTGGATCTATCGTAGTTTTAGCGGTGATGGTTTCTTCTTGAGGACGTTGATCTGGCAGGACCGTAGCTTTGATGACTCCCTATTCGCGTTCAACAATGACAGACCGGCTCCGGCAGCGGAGCAACATGCGTCAGCAAACCATCGGCCTGTTCGGGAGGACGAAGGCGATCGACCCCATGGACTTCAATGTAACTTTTATTTGAAAAAAAGTAGTGTTTGTTCTCCTAGTTTGGCTAAGGCCAACTCCACCGCGTGACCCCATTCTGTCCGGCCCCGTCCGTTTGGGGTAAAAGGAACAAACCGGTCGATCCAGCGCGCGACGGTCCGGATCCATCTGATTCGTTTTGTGTCCGGGCCGACCCATTTCAAGCGCAAACATGCGCCGGGTTTGGGTCATGGCGGACACCAAACGGACGCGCGCCTCGTCCGCGTCGGTGTCGCGTGGCAGGCGGACACCTACCTCCCACCCGCTCACATCAATGCGCACGCGCGGGCGGCCCCGCCTGTCATCCGCCCAGGCGAACGGTCGCGGTCCTTCTTAAATGAGAACCCGTGGACCGGTCGTCGTCCACACTCCCCCACTCCACCCCTCGGCCTCCTCGAAACACGACAACCCCAAACCCTAGCCTCGCCTCGAATTCGCCGGCTGGCCACCTCGCAGCCATGGGCCTATGGAACTACGGCCGGAAGGGGAAGCACGACCGCAAGGCTGGCTCCTCGTCGGGGCATCGCCGTGGCTCTGTGAAGAAGGAGGAGCCCGCATCACCATCGCGCCGGGCCTCCGCGCCGCCCGCGTTCTCCATCGCGCTCACAGTCGCCGACGAGCGCGACCGGCACTATATCAAGGCGGCCGTATGCCGCCGCTATTGGGAGACGAGGACGCCGCTACCCTGGAGCGACGTCCACCTCCCCAACAACTGGCACTTGTCGGCCGACCGTGTGCCGATCCCGCTGAGCGGCCGTGCGCGCCGCCAGGAGATCGAGCGCCGCCGCCGCCTCCTCCCGGACGACCTCTACTACGCGAGAGGTACGCCCCCGACTCGTGAAGGAAATATGCCCTAGAGGCAATAATAAAGTTATTATTTATTTCCTCATATCATGATAAATGTTTATTATTCATCCTAGAATTGTATTAACCGGAAACATAATACATGTGTGAATACATAGACAAACATATAGTCACTAGTATGCCTCTACTTGACTAGCTCATTAATCAAAGATGGTTGTGTTTCCTAAACCATAGACATGTGTTGTTATTTGATTAATGGGGTCACATCATTAGGAGAATGATGTGATTGACATGACCCATTCCGTTAGCCTAGCACTTGATCGCTTAGTATATTGCTATTGCTTTCTTCATGACTTATACATGTTCCTCGTAACTATGAGATTATGCAACTCCGTTTACGGAGGAACACTTTGGTGCTACCAAACGCCACAACGAATCGGGTGATTATAAAGGAGTACTACAGGTGTCTCCAAAGGTACATGTTGGGTTGGCGATTTCAAGATTAGGTTTTGTCACTCCGATTGTCGGAGAGGTATATCTAGGCCTTCTCGGTAATACTCATCACCTAAGCCTTGCAAGCATTGTAACTAATGAGTTAGTTATGAAATGATGTATTACAGAACGAGTAAAGAGACTTGCCGGTAACGAGATTGAACTAGGTATTGGATACCGACGATCGAATCTCGGGTAAGTAACATACCGATGACAAAGGAACAACGTATGTCGTTATGCGGTTTGACCGATAAAGATCTTCGAAGAATATGTAGGAACCAATATGGGCATCCAGGTTCCGCTATTGGTTATTGACCAAGAATAGTTCTAGGTCATGTCTACATAGTTCTCGAACCCGTAGGGTCCGCACGCTTAACGTTACGATGATGTTTATTATGAGTTTATAAGTATTGATGTCTGAAGTTTGTTCGAGTCCCGAATGAGATCACGGACATGACGAGGAGTCTCGAAATGGTCGAGACATAAAGATTGATATATTGGAAGCCTATGTTTGGACTTGAATAGTTCGGGTGAAATCGATTTTTTCTGGAACACCGGGGTTACTGAACCTCCCGGGGTTAATGGGCCTTAGTGGGCCATAAGGGAGAAGAGGAGGGCGGCCAGGGCAGGGCAGGCGCCTCCCCTAGTCCGAATAGGACAAGGAGAGGGGCGGCGCCCTTCCTCTTCCCCTCCCCAAGTCCTAATCCAACTAGGAAGGGGGAGTCCTACTCCGGTGGGAGTAGGACTCCTCGCGCCTCCTCCTAGGGCCGGCCGCACCCCCTTGCTCCTTTATATACGAGGCGGGGGCACCCAGAACACACAAGTTGATCTACGGATCGTTCCTTAGCCGTGTGCGGTGCCCCTCCACCATATTCCACTTCGGTCATATCGTCGCGGAGCTTAGGCGAAGCCCTGCGCCGGTGGAGCATCATCATCGTACCACGCCGTCGTCCGACGGAACTCATCCCGGCGCTTTGCTGGATCGGAGCCCGGGATCGCCATCGAGCTGAACGTGTGCTGAACTCGGAGGTGCCGTGCGTTCGGTACTTGGATCGGTCGGATCGTGAAGACGCACGACTACATCAACCGCGTTGTTATAACGCTTCGCCACGGTCTCACGAGGATACGTGGACATACACTCTCCCTCTCGTTGCTATGCCATCACCATGATCCTGCGTGTGCGTAGGAATTTTTTGAAATTACTACGTTCCCCAACAGTGGTATCAGAGCCTGGTTTTATGCGTTGATGTCATATGCACGAGTAGAACACAAGTGAGTTGTGGGCGATATAAGTCATACTGCTTACCAGCATGCTGGTCATACTTTGGTTCGGCGGTATTGTGCGATGAAGCGGCCCGGACCGACATTACGCGTACGCTTACACGAGTCTGGTTTCACCGCTTCGAGCACTCGTTGCTTAAAGGTGACCGGCGGGTGTCTGTCTCTCTCACTTTAGTTGAACCGAGTGTGGCTATGCCCGGTCCTTGCGAAGGTTAAAACAGCACCAACTTGACAAACTATCGTTGTGGTTTTGATGCGTAGGTAAGAACGGTTCTTGCTCAGCCCGTAGCAGCCACGTAAAACTTGCAACAACAAAGTAGAGGACATCTAACTTGTTTTTGCAGGGCATGTTGTGATGTGATATGGTCAAGACGTGATGCTATATTTTATTGTATGAGATGACCATATTTTGTAACCGAAGTTATCGGCAACTGGCGGAGCCATATGGTTGTCGCTTATTGTATGAAATGCAACGCCATGTAATTGCTTTACTTTATCACTAAGCGGTAGCGATAGTCGAGAAGCAATAGTTGGCGAGACGACAACGATGCTACGATGGAGATCAAGGTGTCGCGCCGGTGACGATGGTGATCATGACGGTGCTTCGAGATGGAGATCACAAGCACAAGATGATGATGGCCATATCATATCACTTATATTGATTGCATGTGATGTTTATCCTTTATGCATCTTATCTTGCTTTGATTGACGGTAGCATTTTAAGATGATCTCTCACTAAAATTATCAAGACGTGTTCTCCCCGAGTATGCACCGTTGCCAAAGTTCGTCGTGCCCGGACACCACGTGATGATCGGTGTGATAAGCTCACGTCCATCTACAACGGTGCAAGCCAGTTTGCACACGCAGAATACTCGAGTTATACTTGACGAGCCTAGCATATGCAGATATGGCCTCGAACACGGAGACCGAAAGGTCGGCGTGAATCATATAGTAGATATGATCAACATAGTGATGTTCACCATTGAAAACTACTCCATCTCACGTGATGATCGGTTACGGTTTAGTTGATTTGGATCACGTAATCACTTAGATGACTAGAGAGATGTCTGTCTAAGTGGGAGTTTTAATATGATTAATTGAACTTAAATTTATCATGAACTTAGTACCGATAGTATTTTACTTGTCTATGTTTCTGTAGATAGATGGCTCGTCTTTGTTGTTCCGTTGAATTTTAATGCGTTCCTTGAGAAAGCAAAGTTGAAAGATGATGGTAGCAATTACACGGACTGGGTCCGAATTTGAGGATTATCCTCATTGGTGCATGTAAGAATTACGCCCTGGAAGCACCGCTGGGTGCCGAAGCCTTCTTTGCAGAGCAACGCCGAAGTTGTGAGCGTCTGGCGAGCAAAGTCGATGACTACTCTATAGTTCAGTGTGCCATGCTTTACGGCTTAGAACCGGTCTTCAACGACGTTTTGAACGTCATGGAGCATATGAGATGTTCCAAGACTTGAAGTTAATATTTCAGGCAAATGCTCGGATTGAGAGATATGAAGTCTCCAATAAGTTCTATAGCTGCAAGATGGAGGAGAATAGTTACATCGGTGAACATATACTCAAAATGTCCAGGTATAATAATCACTTGATTCAACTGGAGTTAATCTTCCGGATGATAGTGTCATTGATGAATTCTCCAATCACGCCACCAAGCTACAAGAGCTTCGTGATGAACTATAATATGCAAGGGATGACCAAGACAATTCCGAGCTCTTCGCAATGCTAAAAGCTGCGGAGGTAGAAATCAAGAAAGAGCATCAAGTGTTGATGGTCAACAAGACCACTAGTTTCAAGAAAAGGGCAAAGGGAAGAAGAAGGGAACTTCAAAAGAACAGCAAGAAAGTTGCTGCTCAAGAGAAGAAACCCAAGTCGGACCTAAGCCTGAAACCGAGTGTTTCTACCGCAAGCAAACTGGTCTTCGGAAGCGGAACTGCCCCAAGTATTTGGCGGATAAGAAGGATGGCAAGGTGAACAAAGGTATATGTGATATACATGTTATTGATGTGTACCTTACTAGAGCTCGTAGTAGCACGTGGGTATTTGATCTTGGTTACATTGCTAATATTTGCAACTCAAAACAGGGACTACGGAATAAGCGAGCATCGCAAAGGACGAGGTGACGATGCGGCGTGGGAAGCGGTTCCAAAGTCGATGTGATCGCGGTCGGCACGCTACCTCTACATCTACCTTCGGGATTAGTTTTAGACCTTAATAATTGTTATTTGGTGCGGCGTTGAGCATGAACATTATATCTGGATCTTGTTTGATGCGAGACGGTTATTCATTTAAATCAAAGAATAATGGTTGTTCTATTTATATGAGTAATATCTTTTATGGTCATGCACCCTTGAAGAGTGGTCTATTTTATTAAATCTCGATAGTAGTAATACACATATTCATAATGTCGAAGCCAAAAGATGCAAAGTTAATAATGATAGTGCAACTTATTTGTGGCACTCGCCGTTTAGGTCATATCGTGTAAAGCGCATGAAGAAACTCCATCTTGATGGACTTTTGGAATCACTTGATTATGAATCACTTGGTACTTGCGAACCGTGCCTCATAGGCAAGATGACTAAAACACCGTTCTCGGGTTCTATGGAGAGAGCAACAGATTTGTTGGAAATCATACATACAGATGTATGTGTTCGATGAATGTTGAAGCTCGTGGCGGATATCGTTATTTTCTCACCTTCACGGATGATTTAAGCAGATATGGGTATATCTTCTTAATGAAGCATAAATCTGAAACATTTGAAAAGTTCAAAGAATTTCAGAGTGAAGTTGAAAATCATCGTAACAAGAAAATAAAATTTCTACGATCTGATCGTGGAGGAGAATATTTGAGTTATGAGTTTGGTCTACATTTGAAAAATTGCGGAATAGTTTCGCAACTAACGCCACCTGGAACACCACAGCGTAATGGTGTGTCCGAACGTCGTAATCGTACTTTACTAGATATGGTGCGATCTATGATGTCTCTTACCGATTTACCGCTATCGTTTTGGGGTTATGCTTTAGAGACGGCCGCATTCACGTTAAATAGGGCACCATCAAAATCCGTTAAGACGACTCCTTATGAACTATGGTTTGGCAAGAAACCAAAGTTGTCGTTTCTGAAAGTTTGGGGCTACGACGCTTATGTGAAAAAACTTCAACCTGATAAGCTTGAACCCAATTCGGAAAAATGTGTCTTCATAGGATACCCAAAGGAAACAGTTGGGTACACCTTCTATCACAGATCCGAAGGCAAGACATTCGTTGCTAAGAATGGATCCTTTCTAGAGAAGGAGTTTCTCTCGAAAGAAGTGAGTGGGAGAAAAGTAGAACTCTATGAGGTAACAGTACCAGCTCCCTTATTGGAAAATGGTTCATCACAGAAATCGGTTCCTGTGACACCTACACCAATTAGTGAGGAAGTTAATGATGATGATCATGAAACTTCAGATCAAGTTTCTATTGAACTTCATAGGTCAACCAGAGTAAGATCCGCACCAGAGTGGTACGGTAATCCTATTCGGAAGTCATGTTACTTGACCATGGCGAACCTACAAACTATGAAGAAGCGATGGTGAGCCCAGATTCGCAAAATGGTGGAAGCCATGAAATCTGAGATGGGATCCATGTATGAGAACAAAGTATGGACTTTGGTTGACTTGCCCGATGATCGGCAAGCCATTGAGAATAAATGGATCTTTAAGAAGAAGGCGACGCGATGGTAATGTAAGCTGTCTATAAAGCTCGACTTGTTGCGAAAGGTTTTCGACAAGTTCAAGGGTTGACTACGATGAGACTTTCTCACCCGTAGCGATGCTTAAGTCTGTCCGAATCATGTTAGCAATTGCTGCATTTTATGATTATGAAATTTGGCAAATGGATGTAAAACTGCATTCTTGAATGGATTTCTAGAAGAAGAGTTGTATATGATGCAACCAGAAGGTTTTGTTGATCCAAAAGGTGCTAACAAAGTGTGCAAGCTCCAGCGATCAATTTATGGTCAGTGTAAGCCTCTCGGAGTTGGAATAAACGCTTTGATAGTGTGATCAAAGCATATGGTTTTATCTGAGACTTTTGGAGAAGCCTTGTATATACAAGAAAGTGAGTGGGAGCTCAGAGCATTTTCGATATTATATGTGGACGACATATTATTAATTAGAAATGATATAGAATTCTGGATAGCATAAAAGGATACTTGAATAAAAGTTTTCAATGAAAGACCTCGGTGAAGCTGCTTACATATTGGGCATCAAGATCTATAGAGATAGATCAAGACGCTTAATTGGACTTTCACAAAGCACATACCTTCATAAAGTTTTGAAAAAGTTCAAAATGGATCAGGCAAAGAAAGGTTTTTTACCTGTATTACAAGGTGTGAAATTGAGTCAGACTCAATGCCCAACCACAGCAGAAGATAGAGAGAAAATGAAAGATGTTCCTATGCTTTAGCCATAGGCTCTATCATGTATGCAATGCTGTGTACTGACACTGAGGTATGCTTAGCAATAAGTTTGGCAGGAAGGTACCAAAGTAATCCAGAGTGGATCCTTTGGACAGCGGTCAAGAACATCCTGAAATACCGAAAAGGACTAAGGATATGTTTCTCGATATGGAGGTGACAAAGAGCTAGTCGTAAATGGTTACGTCGATGCAAGCTTTGACACTGATCCAGACGATTCTAAATCGCAAACCGGATACGTGTTTTTATTAAACGGTGGAGCTGTCAGTTGGTGCAGTTCTAAACAAAGCGTCGTGGCGGGATCTACATGTGAAGCGGAGTACATAGCTGCTTCGGAAGCAGCAAATGAAGGAGTCTGGATGAAAGAGTTCATTTCCGATCTAGGTGTCATACCTAGTACATCGGGACCAAGTCCAAGTGGGAGACATAGAGATTTGCAAGATACATACGGATCTGAATGTTGCAGACCCGTTGACTAAGCCTCTCTCACGAGCAAAACATGATCAGCACCAAAACTCCATGGGTGTGAGGATCATTACTGTGTAATCTAGATTATTGACTCTAGTGCAAGTGGGAGACTGAAGGAAATATGCCCTAGAGGCAATAATAAAGTTATTATTTATTTCCTCATATCATGATAAATGTTTATTATTCATGCTAGAATTGTATTAACCGGAAACATAATACATGTGTGAATACATAGACAAACATATAGTCACTAGTATGCCTCTACTTGACTAGCTCATTAATCAAAGATGGTTGTGTTTCCTAAACCATAGACATGTGTTGTTATTTGATTAATGGGGTCACATCATTAGGAGAATGATGTGATTGACATGACCCATTCCGTTAGCCTAGCACTTGATCGTTTAGTATATTGCTATTGCTTTCTTCATGACTTATACATGTTCCCGTAACTATGAGATTATGCAACTCCGTTTACGGAGGAACACTTTGGTGCTACCAAACGTCACAACGAATCGGGTGATTATAAAGGAGTACTACAGGTGTCTCCAAAGGTACATGTTGGGTTGGCGTATTTCAAGATTAGGTTTTGTCACTCCGATTGTCGGAGAGGTATCTCTAGGCCTTCTCGGTAATACTCATCACCTAAGCCTTGCAAGCATTGTAACTAATGAGTTAGTTATGAAATGATGTATTACGGACGAGTAAAGAGACTTGCGGTATGCGGTAACGAGATTGAACTAGGTATTGGATACCGACGATCGAATCTCGGGTAAGTAACATACCGATGACAAAGGAACAACGTATGTCGTTATGCGGTTCGACCGATAAAGATCTTGAAGAATATGTAGGAACCAATATGGGCATCCAGGTTCCGCTATTGGTTATTGACCAAGAATATTTCTAGGTCATGTCTACATAGTTCTCGAACCCGTAGGGTCCGCACGCTTAACGTTACGATGACAGTTTATTATGAGTTTATAAGTATTGATGTACGAAGTTTGTTCGAGTCCGGTTGAGATCACGGACATGACGAGGAGTCTCGAAATGGTCGAGACATAAAGATTGATATATTGGAAGCCTATGTTTGGACTTGAATAGTTCGGGTGAAATCGGATTTTCTTAGGAACACCGGGTTACGGAACCTCCCGGGGTTAATGGGCCTTAGTGGGCCATAAGGGAGAAGAGGAGGGCGGCCGGGGCAGGCCGCGCCCTCCCCTAGTCCGAATAGGACAAGGAGGAGGCGGCGCCCCTTCCTCTTCCCTCCCCCAAGTCCTAATCCAACTAGGAAGGGGGAGTCCTACTCCGGTGGGAGTAGGACTCCTCCGCGCCTCCTCCTAGGGCCGGCCGCACCCCCCTTGCTCCTTTATATACGGGGCGGGGGCACCCAGGAACACACAAGTTGATCTACGGATCGTTCCTTAGCCGCAGCGGTGCCCCCTCCACCATATTCCACCGGTCATATCGTCATGAGCTTAGGCGAAGCCCTGCGCCGATGGAGCATCATCATCGCCACCACGCCGTCGTCTTGTGGAACTCATCCCCGACGCTTTGCTGGATCGGAGCCCGGGATCGTCATCGAGCTGAGCGTGCTGAACTCGGAGGTGCCGTGCGTTCGGTACTTGGATCGGTCGGATCGTGAAGACGCACGACTACATCAACGCGTTGTTATAACGCTTCGCCACGGTCTCACGAGGGTACGTGGACATACACTCTCCCCTCTCGTTGCTATGCAATCACCATGATCCTGCGTGTGCGTAGGAAATTTTTTGAAATTATTACGTTCCCCAACAACTCGCCCCTGTGGGACACTTGGTTCCGGGATGAGCACGAGATGTGGCGGGCGTCCATCTTCGCCGGCACGTCGACGGGGCCACGGCGGCCACGTGAGCACTGAGCGGCTGCTCCCCAGGCGCTGGGCGACGCTGGAAGTCTTGTGACCTCACGCCCACGCCGTCGCCGTCGCCATCTCCATCATCACCACCACCTCCTCACATGACAGCGGAGGAGGAGGCCCGTCTCATGGTGCGTGTCATGGAGGACTCCATGCGCACGCACGACGAGCGCCAATGGGAGGGCCTCGAGGAGATGACGGCCCTTTCCGCGGCCGGCGACGTCGCCATCCCCAAGTTGGAGATGGTTGCGAAGGAGGAGATGATGGAGGAGCCGCCGGTGGCCGCTTTCCACCCAGGCCTGGTGGGCCAGCACTGGAGCTGGTCGTGCACGGCTCCGGAGATGGCGGACGCCATGGGGGGGCGTCAACTGGTGCCCCACGCCGCCGCGGTCACCGGAGCGGGATGCCTCGCCACGGGAGGAGGTGGTGCAGGCACCTGCTGAAGGAAATATGCCCTAGAGGCAATAATAAAGTTATTATTTATTTCCTCATATCATGATAAATGTTTATTATTCATGCTAGAATTGTATTAACCGGAAACATAATACATGTGTGAATACATAGACAAACATATGGTCACTAGTATGCCTCTGCTTGACTAGCTCATTAATCAAAGATGGTTGTGTTTCCTAAACCATAGACATGTGTTGTTATTTGATTAATGGGGTCACATCATTAGGAGAATGATGTGATTGACATGACCCATTCCGTTAGCCTAGCACTTGATCGTTTAGTATATTGCTATTGCTTTCTTCATGACTTATACATGTTCCTGTAACTATGAGATTATGCAACTCCCGTTTACCGGAGGAACACTTTGGGTGCTACCAAACGTCACAACGTAACTGGGTGATTATAAAGGAGTACTACAGGTGTCTCCAAAGGTACATGTTGGGTTGGCGTATTTCAAGATTAGGTTTTGTCACTCCGATTGTCGGAGAGGTATCTCTAGGCCTTCTCGGTAATACTCATCACCTAAGCCTTGCAAGCATTGTAACTAATGAGTTAGTTATGAAATGATGTATTACGGACGAGTAAAGAGACTTGCGTGCGAGATTGAACTAGGTATTGGATACCGACGATCGAATCTCGGGTAAGTAACATACCGATGACAAAGGGAACAACGTATGTCGTTATGCGGTTTGACCGATAAAGATCTTCGAAGAATATGTAGGAACCAATATGGGCATCCAGGTTCCGCTATTGGTTATTGACCAAGAATAGTTCTAGGTCATGTCTACATAGTTCTCGAACCCGTAGGGTCCCATGCACGCTTAACGTTACGATGACAGTTTATTATGAGTGTATAAGTATTGATGTACCGAAGTTTGTTGAGTCCGGATGTGATCACGGACATGACGAGGAGTCTCGAAATGGTCGAGACATAAAGATTGATATATTGGAAGCCTATGTTTGGACTTGAATAGTTCGGGTGAAATCGGATTTTAGGAACACGGGGTTACGGAACCCTCCCGGGGTTAATGGGCCTTAGTGGGCCATAAGGGAGAAGAGGAGGGCGGCAGGGGCAGGCGCGCCTCCCCTAGTCCGAATAGGACAGGAGAGAGGCGGCGCCCCTTCCTCTTCCCCTCCCCCAAGTCCTAATCCAACTAGGAAAGGGGGGTCCTACTCGGTGGGAGTAGGACTCCTCCAGCGCCTCCTCCTAGGGCCGGCCGCACCCCCCTTGCTCCTTTATATCTGAGGCAGGGGGCACCCGAAGACAACAAGTTGATCTGGATCGTTCCTTAGCCGTGTGCGGTGCCCCCTCCACCATATTCCACCCGGTCATATCGTCGCGGAGCTTAAGCGAAGCCCTGCGCCGGTGGAGCATCATCATCTTCACCACGCCGTCGTCTTGTGGAACTCATCCCCGACGCTTTCTGGATCGGGCCGGGGATCGTCATCGAGCTGAGCGTGTGCTGAACTTCGGAGGTGCCGTGCGTTCGGTACTTGGATCGGTCGGATCGTGAAGGCGCACGACTACATCAACAGCGTTGTTATAGCGCTTCGCCACGGTCTCACGAGTGCGTGGACATACACTCTCCCCTCTCGTTGCTATGCCATCACCATGATCCTGCGTGTGCGTAGGAAATTTTTGAAATTACTCGTTCCCCAACGGTGGCATCCGAGCCTGGTTTTATGCGTTGATGTCATATGCACGAGTAGAACACAAGTGAGTTGTGGGCGATATAAGTCATCTGCTTACCAGCATGTCATACTTTGGTTGGCGGTATTGTGAGATGAAGCGGCCGGACCGACATTACAGCAGACGCTTACGCGAGACTGGTTTCACCGCTTGAGCACTCGTTGCTTAAAGGTGACCGGCGGAGTCTGTCTCTCTCACTTTAGTTGAACCGAGTGTGGCTCGCCCGTTCCTTGCGAAGGTTAAAACAGCACCAACTTGACAAACTATCGTTGTGGTTTTGATGCGAGGTAAGAACGGTTCTTGCTCAGCCCGTAGCAGCCACGTAAAACTTGCAACAACAAAGTAGAGGGCGTCTAACTTGTTTTGCAGGGCATGTTGTGATGTGATATGGTCAAGGCGTGATGCTATATTTTATTGTATGAGATGATCATGTTTTGTAACCGAGTTATCGGCAACTAGCAGGAGCCATATGGTTGTCGCTTTATTGTATGAAATGCAACGCCATGTAATTGCTTTACTTTATCACTAAGCGGTAGCGATAGTCGTAGAAGCAATAGTTGGCGAGGCGACAACGATGCTACGATGGAGATCAAGGTGTCGCGCCGGTGGCGATGGTGATCATGACGGTGCCGGAGATGGAGATCACAAGCACAAGATGATGATGGCCATATCATATCACTTATATTGATTGCATGTGATGTTTATCCTTTATGCATCTTATCTTGCTTTGATTGACGGTAGCATTTTAAGATGATCTCTCACTAAAAATTATCAAGACGTGTTCTCTCTGAGTATGCACCGTTGCCAAAGTTCGTCGTGCCCAGACACCACGTGATGATCGGGTGTAATAAGCTCTACGTCCATCTACAACGGGTGCAAGCCAGTTTTGCACACGCAGAATACTCAGGTTATACTTGACGAGCCTAGCATATGCAGATATGGCCTCGGAACACGGAGACCGAAAGGTCGAGCGTGAATCATATAGTAGATATGATCAACATAGTGATGTTCACCATTGAAAACTACTCCATCTCACGTGATGATCGGTTATGGTTTAGTTGATTTGGATCACGTAATCACTTAGATGACTAGAGAGATGTACGTCTAAGTGGGAGTTTTTAATATGATTAATTGAACTTAAATTTATCATGAACTTAGTACCGATAGTATTTTGCTTGTCTATGTTTCTTTGTAGATAGATGGCTCGTCTTTGTTGTTCCGTTGAATTTTAATGCGTTCCTTGAGAAAGCAAAGTTGAAAGATGATGGTAGCAATTACGGACTGGGTCCGTATTTGAGGATTATCCTCATTGCTGCATAGAAGAATTACGTCTGGAAGCACCGCTGGGTGCCGAACTTCTCTTGAGAACAACGCCGAAGTTGTGAGCGTCTGGCGAGCAAAGTGATGACTACTCTATAGTTCGATGTGCCATGCTTTACGACTTAGAACCAGGTCTTCAACGACGTTTTGAGCGTCATGGAGCATATGAGATGTTCCAAGAGTTGAAGTTAATATTTCAAGCAAATGCCGGATTGAGAGATATGAAGTCTCCAATAAGTTCTATAGCTGCAAGATGGAGGAGAATAGTTCATCGGTGAACATATACTCAAAATGTGCGGGTATAATAATCACTTGATTCAACTGGGAGTTAATCTTCCGGATGATAGTGTCATTGATGAATTCTCCAATCACGCCACCAAGCTACAAGAGCTTCGTGATGAACTATAATATGCAAGGGATGACCAAGACAATTCCGAGCTCTTCGCAATGCTAAAAGCTGCGGAGGTAGAAATCAAGAAAGAGCATCAAGTGTTGATGGTCAACAAGACCACTAGTTTCAAGAAAAGGGCAAAGGGAAGAATAAGGGAACTTCAAAAGAACAGCAAGAAAGTTGCTGCTCAAGAGAAGAAACCCAAGTCGGACCTAAGCCTGAAACCGAGTGTTTCTACTGCAAGCAAACTGGTCCTTGGAAGCGGAACTACCCCAAGTATTTGGCGGATAAGAAGGATGGCAAGGTGAACAAAGGTATATGTGATATACATGTTATTGATGTGTACCTTACTAGAGCTCGTAGTAGCACTGGGTATTTGATACTGGTTACATTGCTAATATTTGCAACTCAAAACAGGGACTACGGAATAAGCGAGCATCGGCAAAGGACGAGGTGACGATGCGGCGTGGGAAGCGGTTCCAAAGTCGATGTGATCGCGGTCGGCACGCTACCTCTACATCTACCTTGGGATTAGTTTTAGACCTTAATAATTGTTATTTGGTGCCAGCGTTGAGCATGAACATTATATCTGGATCTTGTTTGATGCGAGACGGTTATTCATTTAAATCGAGAGAATAATGGTTGTTCTATTTATATGAGTAATATCTTTTATGGTCATGCACCCTTGAAGAGTGGTCTATTTTATTAAATCTCGATAGTAGTAATACACATATTCATAATGTTGAAGCCAAAAGATGCAAAGTTAATAATGATAGTGCAACTTATTTGTGGCACTTGCCGTTTAGGTCATATCGGTGTAAAGCGCATGAAGAAACTCCATCTTGATGGACTTTTGGAATCACTTTATTATGAATCACTTGGTACTTGCGAACCGTGCCTCATAGGCAAGATGACTAAAACACCGTTCTCGGTTCTATGGAGAGAGCAACAGATTTGTTGGAAATCATACATACTGAGATGTATGTGGTCCGATGAATGTTGAAGCTCGTGGCGGATATCGTTATTTTCTCACCTTCACAGATGATTTAAGCAGATATGGGTATATCTTCTTAATGAAGCATAAATCTGAAACATTTGAAAAGTTCAAAGAATTTCAGAGTGAAGTTGAAAATCATCGTAACAAGAAAATAAAATTTCTACGATCTGATCGTGGAGGAAAATATTTGAGTTACGAGTTTGGTCTACATTTGAAAAATTGCGGAATAGTTTCGCAACTAACGCCACCGGAACACCACAGCGTAATGGTGTGTCGAACGTCGTGAATCGTACTTTACTAGATATGGTGCGATCTATGATGTCTCTTACCGATTTACCGCTATCGCTTTGGGGTTATGCTTTAGAGGCGGCCGTATTCACGTTAAATAGGGCACCATCAAAATCCATTAAGGCGACTCCTTATGAACTATGGTTTGGCAAGAAACCAAAGTTGTCGTTTCGAAAGTTTGGGGCTGCGACGCTTATGTGAAAAAACTTCAACCTGATAAGCTTGAACCCAAATCGGAAAAATGTGTCTTCATAGGATACCTAAAGGAAACAGTTGGGTACACCTTCTATCACAGATCGAAGGCAAGACATTCGTTGCTAAGAATGGATCCTTTCTAGAGAAGGAGTTTCTCTCGAAAGAAGTGAGTGGGAGAAAAGTAGAACTTGATGAGGTAATGCAGTACCAGCTCCCTTATTGGAAAATGGTTCATCACAGAAATCGGTTCTGTGACACCTACACCAATTAGTGAGGAAGTTAATGATGATGATCATGAAACTTCAGATCAAGTTTCTATTGAACTTCGAGGTCAACAGAGTAAGATCCGCACCGAGTGGTACGGTAATCCTATTCGGAAGTCATGTTACTTGACCATGGCGAACCTACAAACTATGAAGAAGCGATGGTGAGCCCAGATTCGCAAAATGGCTGGAAGCCATGAAATCTGAGATGGGATCCATGTATGAGAACAAAGTATGGACTTTGGTTGACTTGCCGATGATCGGCAAGCCATTGAGAATAAATGGATCTTTAAGAAGAAGACCGACGCTGATGGTAATGTAGCTGTCTATAAAGCTCGACTTGTTGCGAAAGGTTTTCGACAAGTTCAAGGGTTGACTACGATGAGACTTTCTCACCCGTAGCGATGCTTAAGTCTGTCCGAATCATGTTAACTATTGCTGCATTTTATGATTATGAAATTTGGCAAATGGATGTAAAACTGCATTCTTGAATGGATTTCTAGAAGAAGAGTTGTATATGATGCAACGAGAAGGTTTTGTTGATCCAAAAGGTGCTAACAAAGTGTGCAAGCTCCAGCGATCAATTTATGGTGCAGTGCAAGCCTCTCGGAGTTGGAATAAACGATTTGATAGTGTGATCAAAGCATATGGTTTTATCTGAGACTTTTGGAGAAGCTTTGTATATACAAGAAAGTCGATTGGGAGCTCTGTAGCATTTCGATATTATATGTGGACGACATATTATTAATTGGAAATGGTATAGAATTCTGGATAGCATAAAGGATACTTGAATAAAAGTTTTTCAATGAAAGACCACGGTGAAGCTGCTTACATATTGGGCATCAAGATCTATAGAGATAGATCAAGGCGCTTAATTGGACTTTCACAAAGCACATACCTTGATAAAGTTTTGAAAAAGTTCAAAATGGATCAGCAAAGAAAGGATTTTTACTGTATTACAAGGTGTGAAATTGAGTCGACTCAATGCCCGACCACAGCAGAAGATAAAGAGAAAATGAAAGATGTTCCCTATGCTTCAGCCATAGGCTCTATCATGTATGCAATGCTGTGTACCGACACTGACGTATGCTTAGCAATAAGTTTGGCGGGAAGGTACCAAAGTAATCCAGAGTGGATCATGGACAGCGGTCAAGAACATCCTGAAATACCGAAAAGGACTAAGGATATGTTTCTCGTATATGGAGGTGGCAAAGAGCTAGTCGTAAATGGTTACGTCGATGCAAGCTTTGACATCGATCCGACGATTCTAAATCGCAAACCGGATCGTGTTTTTATTAAGCGGTGGAGCTATCGGTTGGTGCAGTTCTAAACAAAGCGTCGTGGCGGGATCTACATGTGAAGCGGAGTACATAGCTGCTTGGAAGCATCAAATGAAGGAGTCCGGATGAAAGAGTTCATTTCGATCTAGGTGTCATACCTAGTGCATCGGGACCAATGAAGATTTTACGTGACAATCTTGGTGCAATTGCCTTGGCAAAGGAATCCAGATTTCACAAGAGGACCAAGCATATCAAGAGACGCTTCAATTCCATTCGGGACCAAGTCCAAGTGGGAGACATAGAGATTTGCAAGATACATACGGATCTGAATGTTGCAGACCGTTGACTAAGCCTCTCTCACGAGCAAAACATGATCAGCACCAAAACTCCATGGGTGTGAGGATCATTACTGTGTAATCTAGATTATTGACTCTAGTGCAAGTGGGAGACTGAAGGAAATATGCCCTAGAGGCAATGATAAAGTTATTATTTATTTCCTCATATCATGATAAATGTTTATTATTCATGCTAGAATTGTATTAACCGGAAACATAATACATGTGTGAATACATAGACAAACATATAGTCACTAGTATGCCTCTACTTGACTAGCTCATTAATAAAAGATGGTTGTGTTTCCTAAACCATAGACATGTGTTGTTATTTGATTAATGGGGTCACATCATTAGAAGAATGATGTGATTGACATGACCCATTCCGTTAGCCTAGCACTTGATCGTTTAGTATATTGCTATTGCTTTCTTCATGACTTATACATGTTCCTGTAACTATGAGATTATGCAACTCCGTTTACGGAGGAACACTTTGGTGCTACCAAACGTCACAACGTAACTGGGTGATTATAAAGGAGTACTACAGGTGTCTCCAAAGGTACATGTTGGGTTGGCGTATTTCAAGATTAGGTTTTGTCACTCCGATTGTCGGAGAGGTATCTCTAGGCCTTCTCGGTAATACTCATCACCTAAGCCTTGCAAGCATTGTAACTAATGAGTTAGTTATGAAATGATGTATTACGGAACGAGTAAAGAGACTTGCCGGTAACGATATTGAACTAGGTATTTGTCGTGGAATTGTCACGGCAGATGTCCTCGTGAAAGGACTTAGTCGCAGGGCCATCGTACGGGTTAACTTAGAGGGGTTAAAGCGGACACAAAGACACGGGAGTTATACTAGTTCAGCCCCTTCGATGAAGGAAAGGCCTACGTCTAGTTGTGATGGGATTGATGTAGTTTCGGCGACTTGGGAGCAATAGCTTCGCCTAAGCCTCGAATTGTCTGTCCTTAATCCGCTGCCGGGTCGTCCCCTTATATACACGGGTTGACGCCCGGCCGGTCTACAGAGTACCGATCCGGCTCATACAAGTGTCCGGCTCGGTCTCTTCTCTCTTGTCTTACAAAGACAAGTTACAACGAGAAGGCGGTTCACATAAATGGACCTTAATTCGCCTCTGGGCTCCGGGCCTCCTCCGTGGGCCTGGATCATGGACGAGGGTAAACCGGCCCCTCCAGGGCGGTTCACACTCGGTAGTTGTATCCCCAACATTAGGCCCCAGATTGACTTGAACCGGTTCATGTTAATCTTCAACACCTTCAGGAAACTCTTGATCTCCTTTCATATTTTGTAAACCGCCACTGCTTGAACCGCCGTGATGTCATCTTCGATCCGCGTCGTATGCGTCTTGACATCATCTTTAATAAAGAAATCCAAACAGAAGATTCCCTTCATTTAATGCTATCCCGAAATCGAGGCGGCCGCTGCATCGTCTGGCCGCTTTTGACTCCTCGATTCTCGCCCGTTGATTGCTCCGGTTCCTTATAAATAGACCGATCGCCCTTTCTCTTCTTCTTCTTCCGCTCTTCTCCTTCCTCGCGACGCCCAACCCCTGAAGCTCCGCCGTCGCCTCCGACCTTCCAACGACGCGTCAACGCCGGCCCCTTGCATCAACCTGATCAGATCGAGTTTTCGGCGCTCCTCACGGCTTTGCTCATCGGTATCCTTTTCAAGCCCTAGATCCCATCTGTAGATCCTGTTCATCCCGCAGTTCATATCGGTTTCTTCACACCTGCTCCGCCATGGCCATGCGATTGGTCGTCATCAGTATATCCTGTGCGGTGACTGCCCGCCGTCCATTTAACCCTTCACGATCTTCCTTTTGCTCAGATCCTCGAGTTTAGAATACGAACCCTCCTGCTCTTTATGAGGTTTGCATAGGTCGTAAAGGTTTTTCTCATTGGAACTTGGTAGATCTCGATTACTTCCATTCGCATGTGAAAATTGTTTCATCCACACTTAGTAGATTTTCAGCTCTTCCTTATTTGGCGGTTTAACTTTTGATAGCTAATCCGTACTCCATTAGTCCTCAGTTAAACCGGAATGGGAAGCCGGCTGCTGAATCGCCGGTTTAACAATGTATAATATGCCTGAACCGTTTAATGGTGAACCGTTTCTCCCTTTCTTTCACAGCTTAGTCTTCCGGAATGGCTCCTCAATTCTCAGCTTGCAATTGGGTCCGGTCCAAAATCATCAAGCGCAACTCAACGGCTATGTCACCTTTGGCGGTTTGGCTCCAAAAATGTCCTCCATCGGCATGTTCCGGATGGCGAGTTTCCTCCGAGCCACAAGAGGAGAAGTAATTGTGTTTATGCAGCACTTAGACCGGGATTCTGCCCGCCCGGTTCAAAAATTTTCCGGACGTCCTTGCAAGTTTGAAACTCCATCCGCAGGATATCGGCCCGAACTCGTGTCAAACATATGCAAGTTTCAAGTCTTCGTGAAGTCTATCTTGAGGAAGAACCATCGTGGAGCTGTTCCGGATTTTTCCATTTGAACCATTGTACAGAATTTTCGATGGTCCCAACACGAGCTGGGCGGCGTTTCAATCCAGAAGAGGAAGGAAGTGGATTTTCCTCACGCCAAACACCACAGCCATCCAAAGGATTGGAACAAAACCTGGTTCTACTACCGGAACACCGCTCCTGCCAACGAGAACCCCTTGCCGGGTTATCGTCCTCACCGGCTCAGCTGTTGGGAAACGTAGTAATTTCAAAAAATTTCCTACGATCACGCAAGACCATGGTGATGGCATAGCAACGAGAGGGGAGAGTGTCCGTCCACGTACCCTCGTAGACCGAAAGCGGAAGCGTTATAACAACGCGGTTGATGTAGTCGACGTCTTCACGATCCGACCGATCCAAGCACCGAACGTCGGCACCTCCGAGTTACGCACACGTTCAGCTCGATGGCGATCCCGGACTCCGATCCAGCAAAGTGTCGGGATGAGTTCCGTCAAGACGACGGCGTGGTGGCGATGATGATGCTCCACCGACGCAGGGCTTCGCCTAAGCTCCACGACGATATGACTTCTCCGCGCAGGCTTCGCCTAAGCTCCATGACGATATGACCGAAGTGGAATATGGTGGAAGGGGCACCGCACACGGCTAAGGAACGATCCGTAGATCAACTTGTGTGTCCTAGGGTGCCCCTGCCCCAGATATAAAGGAGCCAAGGGGAGGGGCTGGCCGGCCATGAGGGGCGCGCGCAGGAGTCCTACTCCCTCGGGAGTAGGATTCCCCTCCAATCCTAGTTGGAATAGGATTCCTGAGGGGAAAGAGAGAGAGGGGCGGCCCACCTTTCCTAGTCCTAATAGGACTAGGGAAGGGGAGGGCGCCACCTAGGGCTGGCCCTTTCTCTTTTCCACCAAGGCCCACTATGGCCCATATAGTTCCGGGGGTTCGGTAACCTCCGGTACTCGATAAATTCGATTTCACTCGGAACCTTTCCGATGTCCAAATGTAGGCTTCAATATATCAATCTTTATGTCTCGACCATTTCGAGACTCCTCGTCATGTCCGTGATCACATCCGGGACTCGAACTACCTTGGTACATCAATACTTATAAACTCATAATGAAGCTGTCATCGAAACGTTAAGCGTGCGGACCCTACGGGTTCGAGAACTATGTAGACATGACCTAGAACCATTCTCGGTCAATAACCAATAGCGGAACCTGGATGCCCATATTGGTTCCTACATATTCTCTGAAGATCTTTATCGGTCAAACCGCATAACGATATCGTTGTTCCTTTGTCATCGGTATGTTACTTACCCGAGATTCGATCGTCGGTATCCAATACCTAGTTCAATCTCGTTATCGTAAGTCTCTTTACTCGTTCCGTAATACATCATCTCACAACTAACTCATTAGTTGCTATGCTTGCAAGGCTTATGTGATGTGTATTACCGAGAAGGCCCAGAGATACCTTTCCGACAATCGGAGTGACAAAACCTAATCTCGATTCATGCCAACTCAACATATACTTTTGGAGACACCTGTAGAGTACCTTTATAATCACCCGATTCGTTGTGACGTTTGGTAGCACACAAAGTGTTCCTCCGTAAACGGAGTTGCATAATCTTACGATTTGCAGGAACTTTGTATAAGTCATGAAGAAAGCATAAGCAACATACTAAACGATCAAGTGCTAATCTAACGAAATGGGTCATGTCAATCACATCATTCTCCTAATGATGTGATCCCATTAATCAAATGACAACACATGTCTATGGTTTAGGAAACATAACCATCTTGATTAATGAGCTAGTCTAGTAGAGGCATACTAGTGACTATCTGTTTGTCTATGTATTCACACATGTATTATGTTTCCGGTTAATACAATTCTAGCATGAATAATAAACATTTATCATGATATAAGGAAATAAATAATAACTTTATTATTGCCTCTAGGGCATATTTCCTTGATCTCCCACTTGCACTAGAGTCAATAATCTAGATTACAAGAATGATTCTAACACCCATGGAGTCTTGGTGCTGATCAAGTTTTGCTCGTGTAAGAGGCTTAGTCAACGGGTCTCGCAACATTCAGATCCGTATGTATTTTGGAAATCTCTATGTCTCCCACTTGGACTTGGTCCCGAATGGAATTGAAGCGTCTCTTGATATGCTTGGTCCTCTTGTGAAATCTGGATTCCTTTGCCAAGGCAATTGCACCAAGATTGTCACAGAAGATCTTCATTGGTCCCGATGCACTAGGTATGACACCTAGATCGGAAATGAACTCTTTCATCAGACTCCTTCATTTGCTGCTTCAAGCAGCTATGTACTCCGCTTCACATGTAGATCCCGCCACGACGCTTTGTTTAGAACTGCACCAACCGACAGCTCCACCGTTTAATAAAAATACGTATCCGGTTTGCGATTTAGAATCGTCGGATCGGTGTCAAAGCTTGCATCGACGTAACCATTTACGACTAGCTCTTTGTCACCTCCATATCGAGAAACATATCCTTAGTCCTTTTCGGTATTTCAGGATGTTCTTGACCGCTGTCCGATGATCCACTCTGGATTACTTTGGTACCTTCCCTGCCAAGCTTACAGCTAAGCATACGTCAGTCTGGTACACAACATTGCATACATGATAGAGCCTATGGCTGAAGCATAGGAACATTTTCATTTCTCTCTATCTTCTGCATTGTGGTGGGGCATTGAGTCCGACTCAATCTTACACCTTGTACTACTGGTAAAAACCTTTCTTTGCTCGATCCATTTTGAACTTCTTCAAAACTTTATCAAGGTATGTGCTTTGTGAAAGTCCAATTAAGCGTCTTGATCTATCTCTATAGATCTTGATGCCCAATATGTAAGCAGCTTCACCGAGGTCTTTCATTGAAAAACTTTTATTCAAGTATCCTTTTATGCTATCCAGAAATTCTATATCATTTCCAATCAACAATATGTCGTCCACATATAATATCAGAAATGCTACAGAGCTCCCACTCACTTTCTTGTAAATCTGAGCTTCTCCAAAAGTCTCAGATAAAACCATATGCTTTGATCACACTATCAAAGCGTTTATTCCAACTCCGAGAGGCTTGAACTGACCATAAATTGATCGTTGGAGCTTGCACACTTTGTTAGCACCCTTTGGATCAACAAAACCTTCTGGTTGTATCATATACAACTCTTCTTCTAGAAATCCATTCAAGAATGCAGTTTTTACATCCATTTGCCAAATTTCATAATCATAAAATGCGGCAATTGCTAACATGATTCGGACAGACTTAAGCATCGCCACTGGTGAGAAAGTCTCATCGTAGTCAACCCCTTGAACTTGTCGAAAACCTTTTGCAACAAGTCGAGCTTTGTAGACGATTACATTACCATCGGCGTCGGTCTTCTTCTTAAAGATCCATTTATTCTCAATAGCTTGCCGATCATCGGGAAGTCTACCAAAGTCCATACTTTGTTCTCATACATGGATCCCATCTCAGATTTCATGGCTTCAAGCCATTTTGTGGAATCTGGGCTCACCATCGCTTCTTCATAGTTCGTAGGTTCACCATGATCTAGTAGCATGACTTCCGAATAGGATTACCGTACCACTCAGTGCGGATTTTATTCTGGTTGATCTCTGAGTTCAGTGATAACTTGATCTGAAGTTTTATGATCTTCATCATTATCTTCCTCACTAATCTGGTGTAGGTGTTACGTAAACTGATTTACGTGATGAACTACTTTCCAATAAGGAAGCTGGTACTATTACCTCATCAAGTTCCACTTTCCTCCCACTCATTTCTTTCGAGAGAAACTCCTTCTCTAGAAAGGATCCATTCTTAGCAACGAATGTCTTGCCTTCGGATCTGTGATAGAAGGTATACCCAATTGTCTCCTTTGGTTATCCTATGAAGACACATTTTCCGATTTGGGTTCAAGCTTATCAGGTTGAAGTTTCTTCACATAAGCATCGCAACCCCAAACTTTCGAAGCGACAACTTTGGTTTCTTGCTAAACCATAGTTCATAAGGCGTCGTCTCAACGGATTTTGACGGTGTCCTATTTAACGTGAATGCGCCGTCTCTAAAGCATAACCCCAAAACGATAGCGGTAATCGGAAATAGACATCATAGATCGTACCATATCTAGTAAAGTACGATTCGACGTTCGGACACACCATTACGCTTGAGGTGTTCCGGTGGCGTGAGTTGCTAAACTATTCCGCATTGCTTCAAATGTAGACCAAACTCAGAACTCAAATATTCTCCTCCACGATCAGATCGTAGAAACTTTATTTTCTTGTTACGATGATTTTCAACTTCACTCTGGAATTCTTTGAACTTTTCAAATGTTTCAGATTTATGTTTCATCAAGTAGATATACCGTATCTCGCTTAAATCATCTGTGAAGGTGAGAAAATAACGATATCCGCCACGAGCTTCAACATTCATCGGACACACACATCTCGTATGTATGATTTCCAACAAGTCTGTTGCTCTCTCCATACAACCGAGAACGGTGTTTTAGTCATCTTGCCCATGAGGCACGGTTCATAAGTACCAAGTGATTCATAATCAAGTGATTCCAAAAGTCCATCTGTATGGAGTTTCTTCATGCGTTTTACATCGATATGACCTAAACGGCGGTGCCACAAATAAGTTGCACTATCATTATCAACTCTGCATCTTTTGGCTTCGACATTATGAATATGTGTATCACTCCGTCGAGATTCAACAAGAATAGACCATTCTTCAAGGGCGCATGACCATAAAAGATATTACTCATATAAATAGAACAACCATTATTCTCTCGATTTAAATGAATAACCGTCTCGCATCAAACAAGATCCAGATATAATGTTCATGCTCAACGCGGCACCAAATAACAATTATTTAGGTCTAAAACTAATCCCGAAGGTAGATGTAGAGGTAGCGTGCCGATCGCGATCACATTGACTTTGGAACCATTTCCCACGCGATCGTCACCTCGTCCTTTGCGATTGCTCGTCTATTCCGTAGTCCCTGCTTTGAGTTGCAAATATTAGCAATGTAACCATTATCAAATACCAGTGCTACTACGAGCTCTAGTAAGGTACACATCAATAACATGTATATCACATATACCTTTGTTCGCCTTGCCATCCTTCTTATCCGCCAAATACTTGGGGCAGTTCCGCTTCGATGTCCGATGCGCTTGCAAGTAAAAACACTCGATTTTGGGCTTAGGTCCAGACTTGGGTTTCTTCTCTTGAGCAGCAACTTTCTTGTTGTTCTTGAAGTTTCCTTCTTCTTCCCTTTGCCCTTTTCTTGAAACTAGTGGTCTTGTTGACCATCAACACTTGATGCTATTTCTTGATTTCTACCTCCGCTGCTTTTAGCATTGCGAAGAGCTCAGAATTGTCTTAGTCATCCCTTGCATATTATAGTTCATCACGAAGCTCTTGTAGTTTGGTGGCGTGATTGGAGAATTCATCAATGACACTATCATCCGGAAGATTAACTCCCAGCTGAATTAAGTGATTATTATACCCGGACATTTTGAGTATGTGCTCACCGACATAACTATTCTCCTCCATCTTGCAGCTATAGAACTTATTGGAGACTTCATATCTCTCAATCCGGGCATTTGCTTGAAATATTAACTTCAACTCTGGAACATCTCATATGCTCCATGACGCTCAAAACGTCGTTGAAGACCCGGTTCTAAGCCGTAAAGCATGGCACACCGAACTATAGAGTAGTCATCGCTTTGCTTTGCCAGACGTTCACAACTTCCGTGCAGCTCTGCAAGAGGTTCGGCACCCAGCGGTGCTTCGGGGCGTAATTCTTACATGCAGCAATGAGGATAATCCTCAAGTTACGGACCCAGTCCGTGTAATTGCTACCATCATCTTTCAACTTTGCTTTCTCAAGGAACGCATTAAAATTCAACGGAACAACAAAGACGAGCCATCTATCTACAAAGAAACATAGACAAGCAAAATACTATCAGTACTAAGTTCATGATAAATTTAAGATCAATTAATCATATTAAAAAACTCCCACTTAGGCAGACATCTCTCTAGTCATCTAAGTGTTTACGTGATCCAAATCAACTAAACCATGTCCGATCATCACGTGAGATGGAGTAGTTTCAATGGTGAACATCACTATGTTGATCATATCTACTATATGATTCACGTTCGACCTTCGGTCTCCGTGTTCCGAGGCCATATCTGCATATGCTAGGCTCGTCAAGTTTAACTCGAGTATTCTGCGTGTGCAAAACTGGCTTGCACCCGTTGTAGATGGACGAGAACTTATCACACCCGATCATCACGTGGTGTCCGGGTACTACTGAACTTTTAGCAACGGTGCATACTCAGGAGAACACTTCTTGATAATTTTAGTGAGAGATCATCTTATAATGCTACCGTCAATCAAAGCAAGATAAGATGCATAAAGGATAAACATCACATGCAATCAATATAAGTGATATGATATGGTCATCATCATCTTGTGCTTGTGATCTCCATCTCCAAGCACCGCCATGATCACCATCGCCACCGGCGCGACACCTTGATCTCCATCGTAGCATCGTTGTCGCCTCGCCAACTATTGCTTCTACGACTATCGCTATCGCTTAGTGATAAAGTAAAGCAATTACATGGCGTTGCATTTCATACAATAAAGCGACAACCATATGGCTCCTGCCGATTGCCAATAACTCGGTTACAAAACATGATCATCTCATACAATAAAATATAGCATCACGCCTTGACCACATCACATCACAACATGCCCTGCAAAAACAAGTTAGACGCCCTCTACTTTGTTGTTGCAAGTTTTACGTGGCTGCTACGGGCTGAGCAAGAACCGTTCTTACCTCACGCATCAAAACCACAACGATAGTTTGTCAAGTTGGTGCTGTTTTAACCTTCGCAAGGACCGGCGTAGCCACACTCGGTTCAACTAAAGTGAGAGAGAGACACCCGCCGGTCACCTTTAAGCAACTAGTGCTCGGAGCGGTGAAACCAGTCTCGCGAAGCGCACGCGTAATGTCGGTCCGGCCGCTTCATCTCACAATACCGCTGAACCAAAGTATGACATGCTGGTAAGCAAGATGACTTATATCGCCCACAACTCACTTGTGTTCTACTCGTGCATATGACATCAACGCATAAAACCAGGCTCGGATGCCATGTTGGGAAACGAGTAATTTCAAAAAATTCCTACGATCACGCAAGACCATGGTGATGGCATAGCAACGAGAGGGAGATGTCCGCCCACGCACTCGTGAGACCGAAAGCGAAGCGTTATAACAACGCTGTTGATGTAGTCGACGCCTTCACGATCCGACCGATCCAAGCACCGAACGACGGCACCTCCGAGTTACGCACACGCTCAGCTCGATGACGATCCCGGACTCGATCCAGCAAAGTGTCGGGATGAGTTCCACAAGACGACGGCGTGGTGGACGATGATGATGCTCCACCGACGCAGGGCTTCGCCTAAGCTCCGCGACGATATGACTTCTCCGGCGCAGGCTTCGCCTAAGCTCATGACGATATGACCGAAGTGGAATATGGTGGAAGGGGCACCGACACGGCTAAGGAACGATCCGTAGATCAACTTGTGTGTCCTAGGGTGCCCCTGCCCCGTGATATAAAGGAGCCAAGGGGAGGGGCTGGCCGGCCATGAGGGGCGCCAGGAGTCCTACTCCCTCCGGGAGTAGGATTCCCTCCAATCCTAGTTGGAATAGGATTCTGAGGGGAAAGAGAGAGAGGGGCGCCCACCTTTCCTAGTCCTAATAGGACTAGGGAAGGGGAGGCGCTGCGCCACCTAGGGCTGGCCCTTTCTCTTTCCACCAAGGCCCACTATGGCCCATATAGTTCCCGGGGTTCGGTAACCTCCTGTACTCGGTAAATTTCGATTTCACTCGGAACCTTCCGATGTCCAAATGTAGGCTTCAATATATCAATCTTTATGTCTCGACCATTTCGAGACTCCTCGTCATGTCCGTGATCACATCCGGGACTCGAACTACCTTCGTACATCAATACTTATAAACTCATAATGAATCGTCATCGAAGCGTTAAGCGTGCGGACCCTACGGGTTCGAGAACTATGTAGACATGACCTAGAACCATTCTCGGTCAATAACCAATAGCGGAACCTGGATGCCCATATTGGTTCCTACATATTCTACGAAGATCTTTATCGGTCAAACCGCATAACGATATACGTTGTTCCCTTTGTCATCGGTATGTTACTTACCCGAGATTCGATCGTCGGTATCCAATACCTAGTTCAATCTCGTTACCGGTAAGTCTCTTTACTCGTTCCGTAATACATCATCTCACAACTAACTCATTAGTTGCTATGCTTGCAAGGCTTATGTGATGTGTATTACCGAGAAGGCCCAGAGATACCTTTCCGACAATCGGAGTGACAAAACCTAATCTTGATTCATGCCAACTCAACATATACTTTTGGAGACACCAGAGTACCTTTATAATCACCCGATTACGTTGTGACGTTTGGTAGCACACAAAGTGTTCCTCCGGTAAACGGGAGTTGCATAATCTTACAGTTGCAGGAACTTTGTATAAGTCATGAAGAAAGCATAAGCAACATACTAAACGATCAAGTGCTAATCTAACGAAATGGGTCATGTCAATCACATCATTCTCCTAATGATGTGATCCCATTAATCAAATGACAACACATGTCTATGGTTTAGGAAACATAACCATCTTCGATTAATGAGCTAGTCTAGTAGAGGCATACTAGTGACTATCTGTTTGTCTATGTATTCACACATGTATTATGTTTCCGGTTAATACAATTCTAGCATGAATAATAAACATTTATCATGATATAAGGAAATAAATAATAACTTTATTATTGCCTCTAGGGCATATTTCCTTCATCAGCAACCAGCATCCGCTGCCTTCACGCTTAACCGCCGCGGAACGGAAGAACTTCGCGCCTCAAATAATCAAGCTCCGGGCTCTAATGGCCAATGGCTTAACTGGCGTGGACCTTGTGCGGTGTTGGGTTTCTTGGGGCGTCTTGCCACTAAGGCGCCGGCCCGGATTGATGCATGAGTACACCGGCAGCCTCAATGACCCTCAAAGACGTCACGAGCTGCCCATAACTGAACTTGAGGTCACAGAGATTGTAAAGAAAATGCTTGATGAACCGATCTCCGTCTCGCAGCCTAACCGGGTTGGCTCCTTCGTGTTGCCAACAAACCGCGGCGGTAAAGCTCTACTCACCGCTTTTGGGTCCTTAATACTTTGTTGATATGCATTAATCCTTGTTACTTATCGGTGACAGCTCCTACGAAACGTATTAAACCGGTTCGGGCGCGCGTGTAAAGTCCAAGGCCACCAAGAAGGCAGGCAAGAAGAAAGCCGCCGAGTCCTCTGATCTGCCGGAGGACGAAGAATCAGAAGTTGAGGTAAAACTTGATATTCTTACGGGGGAGCCGCCGTAAACCGCTTTCCGCTTTGTGTTTTTCTTGCTTATGATTTGTCCCTTTGTATTCCTTTTTCGACAATTTCACCTCCGTGATGATGTGAAGCTACCATGCCGATTCTGTTGAGGTAATCATTCTTTCTTCCGAATCCGATCTTGCGCCGGTTAAAAGAATTCGTCGCGCCGTCCGGAAAGTGAAAAAATATCATTCCTGTGCTTACTTGAATCCAAATCTTTCCTTGAAGACACAGCAGGTGAAGAGCGTCGTACAACCCGCACGAAGGGCCAACGGATTACCTCATCCGGTTTACTGACACACCAACCCGAAGCGTCGCCCGAGGTGACTTGTTCTCTGAAAAGCGTTATCCCTTAAAAGGTTTCTTCCGATGTCCTCTCAATCCATCGACCAATTATCAGGCCTCTTCCAACTCTTCCGGCGGTTCATCAACCACGCAATCGCCTCCGCTGAAAGTTGCCGCAGGTATGTAATCGCTGTCCGTCAATTCGATTTACAATTGCCTTGGTCGACGGTTTTAATCCAATTCTGAATATTGCAGCACCAAGGCTCGCTGAGTAAGAAAGCGAAAACCTTGACCCTCTGCGGATGTTGATCCGGAAAAGACCCCGTAACAAACCCACGAAAATCTCGAAGTCGCCAAAGATAGCTCTGGCGAGTTGTACAAAGACGACATCGCTGATCCGCCGGAAGTTGAACCGAGGTCCAAGTGGAAACCTCGCAGCCTGCTCCACCAAACCCGCCCACAGAGCGGGTCGTAATTGTTGAACCGCCGAGCCGAGTAAGAAGACATCAAGCCCAAAGAAGACCGCCAAAATGACGATGTTATTGTGACAGATCGCTACACCGCTCCTAGCCAACCGGTCGCTTTAGCAAAACACAGCGCCAAGGACGAGTCGCCGCCATGAGTAAAGATAAAGGAAAACTGATCTGTCGACCACGACAACTTCTCTGCCCAAGAACTGCACTCGGGTTTCGAACCGGCTCTATACCAGCCGTGACTTTGAAGCTGGTCAGTAAACCGAATGAAGGACCGCTATGAGGTAATGAATTATGTCTTTCCTGTACTTTGGCTGTATAGTAGCCCCAAGGGTCGGTTCAACTTAGCATAGTTAAACGGGACTTAACTTTACATAAAGAACATACGCTTTAAACTGCAGTATTGTAGCCCCCAAGGGTCGGTTCAACTTAGCATAGTTAAACGGGACTTAATTTCTGTATCCTCATGGCAAACCGAGATCAACTAGCCATTAGCCCCAAGTGCCAAGGTGAATATTTATATTGAGCTTGGGACTTTATAATGAAACAACTAACGTGCTCCCTTTGTTACCGTAATGAAATATACCAACCAAAACGTGCAACTCAAGGATCTCGCGAGCCAATCTGAAACTCAACAAGCGAGAAACCACTAAGGCCAAGGACGAATTGAAAACGGCCTTGGCCACTATGGAACAGTGAAGGAGTGGTATAAACCGAACGGGCCAATCGGGACACCGAGAAGGCGGTTTGAAAAACGGGCGGAAGAAGTCAAGCAGCCCTTAAACCGGTGATCAAGAGCTTATCGGACTCAAGCGCCAAGTGCATGCCATGACCTCGCCGTCTTTGGTAAGAAAATTTGCATCGACTATCTTAATTTTGATATTTCCGCCGGTTTACCCCGAGTTGTTCAAACCGTGCAGCAAACGATTGCGATATGGGCTCGATGTGCGGAAGAAGCTCAAGGCCGCTTATACGCTGATTGAACAGTTGTATACCGGCGCCAATGAGTCATATGTGCTACATCATACGACAACACGGCGCCGCCCTCGATCGAGAGACACTAGACCGGCTGTCCATGGTTCCGGGCAGCTTGAAGAGTTGAAGCGATCCGCGGCTCGGCCGGCACCCCATCGCTCGACTCGCGCCAAGGCGTGGATAGCAGATCTTGATCCGCCGACATAGCCAAAGGTTTCCCAGCGCTCAAGAGAACGGTGAAGCCTTTGATAACGACGCCCTGAAACGGATAACAAAGGAAATGCGTCCGCTGGCGAAGTCAATCTGGCAACAAGCCAACCTGGCGGTTCACCGCTTTTTATGACGCAAACAACAAGCGGGTGGAGTTTGTCATCCACGAAGTGCGAGCCTTGTTCCTCCAATCCGTAAGCACACTTATGCCCCTGACGTTGATCCGGCTGAGCTGATAAGTGAAGAAGCTGTCTTTCAGGCCTTAACCCGGATTGACTGGTCTACCAATGACTTCCGGGCTTTGGGTGAGGAAGAACAAGAAGTTGAACCGACGCCAGGCGCCCCCTCTACCTCACGTCAACCCGGCGAAGAAGCGTAATTAAATCAAGCCGGTGACGCCCCAAGCTTCAAGGCATAACACCACATGAAACACCGGCCTTAAAAGGCTTTGTAATAGGATAGTCAAGACTTTGTTTTGAACAATGCCTTTACAACCTCACCAGAACCTTTTGCATGGTGGTGCCGACATCGTGGATTGATGAACCGTCAACTTATTTCGCTGCAATCACAAATTCTTTAACTCGCCACGGCGGCTTGTGTCGCCAAACCGCCTTGTGACGCCTATATATTTATATAAGAAAATAGGGATGTATATAACCAAACATTATGATATAAAATACCGCCAGCGTTGGGCATGCAGTTGGCTTAGCCAATCTTGAGGCGGAGGTTTAGAAACCATTACCGCAAAGGAGAAAATAACTCTGTGCTCAAAATGCCGGTTTACCGTGTAAACCGTGTCGGCATGATAAGCCCCTGTTACTCCATAATGGGATGTTAACGAGAAAAATCAAACCGAACAAAATCGCCGGATTAAAAATGGACCGAATTCGACAACTTGAAAAGAGGTTTGTCGGTTTAAGAAAACAAACGAAACCAAATAATAGGTATAAAAACACATGGAAGCAAAGGCAATGACAAAACCGCTTGCAAGAATAGGCTTTATCGAGCTCGATCGTGGTGTTACCATGGTCGGACAAGACCAAGCTCCCCATAAGGTGTAGCGATGGTTCAAGTCAGCCAGTGCCCCCAATCGAAATCGTGGCATGATGCCGATCAAGTGGCATGGCAATGGTTCGGGTTCGACCAAGCCCCAAGTGATTCTATGGCCTTAGGTCGACCAAGAGGCGGATGGTTCAGACGTGACCATGTCCCCAAGTGATCTGGTGGCTTTCGCGTCAAGAGGTGTTGCATTGGTTCGGACACCACCAAGCCCCCAAGTGACAAAAATTTCGAAAAGCAAGGCCAAGGGTTAAACCGAGGCCGCTTCACGACAACATCTCCATGTACCCAAACCGGACTTTATACGTAAGCGGATACCCCGCTTTGGCCGAGGATCCGTTTATTGCTTTTATTCATAATATATACATTGTCTTAATATGTACATAAGTGGAGCCGATGGCTCGTATAATAAGGTCAAGATGAGCTATGTTCCACGGCTCGTTGGTCTCCTCTTCGACGTGCGTGAGTCTTTTCGCCTCGAACATCAATCGATAGTATGACCCGTTGTACTGATTCTTCATCGACCACAAAGGGCCCTTCCCAAAGGCGGGATAGCTTGTGCATATCTGTGCGGTCTTGAATGAGCCAAGCACCAAGTCTCCTTCCGAAGGTTCGTGTTCTAACCCGCCGGCTGTGATACCGACGAAGATCTTGCCGGTAAATCGCCGAACGAGCAGCCGCCATATCTCGCTCTTCATCCGGTCGATCCAAATCGTCCGCCGGGCTGCCTCACTATCGGCCTCAACATAAGCCGCCACGAAGCGCGTAGTCATGACGATATCGCAGGGAAGAACCGCCCCGCTCCATAGACCATAAAGAACGGCGTGTATCCAAAGTGGATCTGTTTGGTGTAGTATTGATACTCCATATCACGGATGGCAGCTCCTCGACCCAACAACCCGGCGCCCTCACTAAAGGGACCATAAGCCGGGTTTAATACCTCTCAAGATCTCCGATTAGCTCGTTCCGCTTGACCATTGGATTGCGGGTGGGCCACGGAAGAAACATCAAGCGGATGTGCTCTCGCTCACAAAATTCCTTCATAGCTCCCTTGGACAAATTGGTGCCATTGTCCGTGATGATACCTGTGTGGAAACCCAAACCGAAAATCACCTTTTGATGAACTGAACCGCCGTGGGCGCATCACACTTGCTAATGTGCTCGCCCGACCCACTTGGTAAATTTATCAACCGCCACCAACAGTGGGTCTTCTTGTCCTTGGACCTTTTGAAAGGTCCAACCATATCCAGCCCCCAAGTCGCAAACGGCCAAGTAATTGGAATCATCCTCAATTCTTGGCTGGCACATGAGCATGCTCGAGAACTTTTGGCAACCATCACATCGTCGACCAGATCTTCCGTGATCAAGATGGGCAGTCAACCAATAGAAACCGTGGCGGAACGCTTTGGTCACCAAGGATTTTGAACCGCGTGATGACCACAATCCCTTCATGGATCTCACGCAATATCTCACGGCCTTCCTCGGGGACACACAACGCTGAAACGCCTTGACACGCTGCAGCGATGCAACTCGCCTTATGTATGGTCATAGACTTAGACCGCCGAACTATCTGCCGGGCCAGCGCCTCATCTTCCGTAACTCGCCCGGTTCATGTATGCCAAATAAGGGAGCGTCCAATCCGGAATGACATGCAAGGCTGCCACCAAATGAGCCTCCGGATCAGGAATAGCCAAATCGACCTCATCAGGAAGTTTAACTGACGGATTGTGCAGTACGTCAAGGAAAACATTAGGCGGGACGGTTTACGTTGAGAACCCAGCGGCTTAGAGCATCCGCCGCCTCGTTCTTTCGGCGATCCACATGGTCCACCGATATCCTTTAAAGTGTCCCGCAACCATATCCACCTCCCGACGATGACGCAGCCATGAGTGGATCTTTGGAATCCCAAGTGCACGACACTTCTTTGGGCCACCAAGTCCGAGTCACCAAAGCACTTGACCCGCTTAGATTCATCTCCTTAGCCATCCAGAGACCATGGAGCAAAGCTTCATACTCAGCTGCATTGTTAGTACGGGGAACATTAAGCTTAAGAACGAATGTAACTTGTCACCTCGTGGGGAAGTTAATCGACTCCACCCCGAGCCCTCCAATTGCTGGACCCATCAAAGTGGATGGTCCAATAGGTATGATCCGCTTTTCTTCAGTGCTTGCAACTCCGCCCAATCATTAATGAAATCCACAAGTGCTCGAGACTTTATCGCCGTCGAGGCACATACCTTAAACCGTGCGGCCCAAGTTCTATAGCCCACTTAGCAATCCGCCGATCGCTTCCGGTTCAGATGATATCGCCCAAAGGAGCTGAATCGACCACCGTGATGGGGTGCCCTTGAAATACCGCTTCAGCTTCCGCTTGCCATAAAACTCCATATACCAGCTTTCGCCAATGCGGATATCTTTGTTTGGACTCAATGAGAACCTCGCTGATGTAATAAATCGGCATTGAACCGGATACTCCTTCCCCGCCTCCTTTCGCTCCACCACAATGGCTACACCGATCGCCTCGGCATTAGCAAACAACATATAACAGAGCGGCTCCTTGTCAATGGGAGCGGCAAGAACAAAGCGGGTTGGCCAACCGCCGCTTTAAGTCCTCCAAAGCTTCATCGGTGGTGAACTCGCATTTAACCGATCCGCCTTCTTCAAAGATCTGGTACAAGGGAATGGCCTTCTCTCCTAGGCGGCCGATAAACCGCTTAGCGCAGCAATCTGCCCGCCAAATGTTGGACATCATTGATACACTTTGGCTTAGCCAAGGAGGTGATAGCTGTAATCTTCTCCGGATTAGCTTCAATCCTCTGCTGGACACAAGGAAACCCAATAACTTGCTCGCCGAACACCAAAGACACACTTGGCGGGTTAAGCATCATCTTGTACACCCGCAAGTTGTCAAAGGTTTCTCTCAAATCCTCAATCGGTGTTTCTTTCTCCTTGACTTAACCACGATATCATCCACATAAGCGTGCACATTACGGCCGATCTGTTCATGCAAGCAGTTCATGCATAACGTTGATAAGTTGCTTGGGCACTCTTGAGCCCAAAAGGCATAGATACGTAGCGAAGGCTCCAAAAGGGTGATAAACGCCGCCTTCTCCTGGTCCTTAACCGCCATCTTAATCGATGATATCCGAATATGCATCCAAAAACTCAAACGCCACAACCCGCCGTAGCATCAATAATCTGATCAATACGGGGAAGGGCAAAACGATCTGCTGGACAAGCCTTGTTAAGATCTGTATAATCCACGCACATGCGCCAAGTGCCATTTTTCTTAAGGACTAACACCGGGTTAGCAAGCCACTCGATGGAAAACTTCAACAATGAACCCCGCCGCTAAGAGCCCGCAACCTCCTCTCCAATGGCCTTGCGCCTTTCCTCATTAAACCGGCGAGAAACTGTTTTACCGGTTTGTACTTGGGATCAACATTAAGAGTGTGCTCACGAGTTCCCTCGGTACACCGGCATGTCGAAGGCTTCCATGCAAAATGTCCCGTTCTCACGGATGAACTCGATGAGCGCTTTCCTATTTAGGATCCAAGTTAGCACTGATGGTGAACTGTTTGGACGAATCGCCGGGCACAAAATCAACAAGCTTAGTCTCTGCCGCCGATTTAAACTTCAAATCCGGATCGTGCTCTGTAGTTGGCTTCTTCAACGGGGTCATATCGGCCGGATCAACATTATCTTTATAATATTTTAACTCCTCGGTGGCACAAACCGACTCCGCATAAGCCGCGTCACCTTCCTCGCATTCCAAAGCAATCCGGCGGCTCCCGTGAACCGTTATCGTCCCTTTGTGACCCGGCATTTTCAGCTGCAAATAAACATAACAAGGCCGTGCCATAAACTTAGCATAAGCCGGCCGCCCAAACAGGGCGTGGTAAGGGCTTTGGATTTTCACCACCTCAAACGCCAATGTTTCCGATCCGAGTCATGTTCATCTCCAAAGGCCACCTCCAGAGCTATCTTACCGACCGGGTATGCCGACTTGCCGGGCACCACGCCGTGAAATACGGTGCTGGACGGCCTGAGATGTCTATCTGTCAACCCCATACGCCGGAAGGTCTCAGAGTACGTGATGTTGATGCTGCTTCCTCCATCCATAAGCACCTTGGTGAACTTGTAGCCTCCCACCGAGGTGCCACTACTAGGGCCAGCTGACCCGGATTTTAAACTCGGGAGGATGATCCTCTCGCCCATACAATAGGTTGCTCGACCAGCGCAGGTAATGCGGTGCGGCGGTTCAACAACACCGACCGCCCACGCTAAAGTTTGCGGTCCCGTCTGTCCAAGCTAGTGGTAAAGACATGATACCGCCCTTTGCTTAACTGTTTTGGATTGCTTTGGTAACCCGATCGCTGCTGTTGTTGATTGTAACCCCTTGGCTCGATTGTTCGATTGTTTTGATTGTTTTGATTGCCTTGCCCGCCCGGATTACCACGAACCTGTGGCCGAATTTCCTTCATCAGAACCGGGCGGACCTCGAACCGCCGCCGGGCCCTTGATCATACCGGAAAGCATTAGAATTTTTGAACTCGTGCATAATATAACAATCCTTCCAGAGGTGATTCGCCGGTGCCTCCTTCGTCCCATGCTTCGGACAAGGCTGATTCAACAAGTAATTCAAATGCTCCGGATTGTGACCTTGTGCACCACCCCGGTTTGATTGCCTACCTTTGCGCCGCTGTCCCTTGTCCTGTGCGTTGGTGTTGGCCACGAAACCCATGTTACCGTTAGCCTTACGCTTGTTTCCTCCATTGCCTACCGGATGATGCTGCTGGCCTCTGGAATTGCCATTCTGCTTTCCCTTCCCTACTTCGTCACCTTCAGACTCGGGATCCTTTGTACTATCAGAGTCAGCATACTTTACCAAAACGCCCATGAGCGTGCCCATGTCATTGCAAAAACGCTTCATGCGACCCAGCTTCAACTTCAACGGTTCGAACCGCGGTTGGCCTCTAGGGTTAAGATAGCGTAATCCGGTTGATCCAAATCGATGAATGTAAGACCTCAAACGCGGGCGCACCCAATGTGTTGTAGATTCTCCTCCGCTTGGACACAAGCCGCCAAATCCACCACAGATATAGGCTGCTTACATGTATCTTTGAAATTTGAATGAACCGGTTCGTAAGTGGGTCCACGAACTAACCGAGTTGGGTGGCAAATTTTTCAACCAAGTACGAGCCGCACCTTCCAACATCATGGTGAAATACTTCGCACACGCAGCTTCGGCCCACATCCAGCATCTCCATGGCCATCTCAAAGCTTTCTATCCACGCTCGAGCCAAATCGGCGGTGTAATTGGGCACCTTGCGGGTCCTTTGAAGTCCTTAGGCAAACGCACATTGCGAAAGCGAGGACGAGACAAGGCACCCCAAGGATCCGGACGTGACCCCGGTTCAAGATGGTCAGACGAACCGGCGCGAGCTGATGGACCTCATGTTGCGCCGCTAACTCGGCCTCCCTGCGTGCCTCGCCGGTCCACCACCACTTGAGCGTCTTGGAAGCCGCCACCGGGTTGTTGCCTCGAGGCGGACCGTCTTGCGCGTTGCTTGACACGGCCGGTTCATCTCTGCGCGGCTATAACTCCGGCTTGGGCGGGGTGGAGTGGATCCGATCCCGATCGTATGAATATGCTTCTGCCGAGCTGTGGCCGCCCTGAGGAGCTCCTTGACCCGGCGAAGTTTCTACCTTTGTGGTGAATCGCCCTCGATCGGAATCGCCCAATCGTGCCGCAGCCGCGACAAGGTTATCCATCGGGTTGGAGTAGTGACCGGAGGTGTTCTGCACAGCACTGGGTGCGCCGGTGTGATGGCGGGCAGATCTATCACACGGGCTGAACGGCGCGGCCGCCCTGTGTGCTTCCGGCGGTTTACCACCGTGGCGGATTATGGTCCCGCCCACAGGGTATTGAAGAGCTCTCTTCCTCGAAAACCAAGGCAAACGGGATCTGTACTTCCTTTTCATGACTTCATGTGATGCACTCGATCCAAAGATGAGCCTATAAGCTGCAGATCCAAAGCGGCCCGTTCGCCGCCATCCTCACGTCGGCGGCTGCCAGATCCGCTTTAGCTTTAGCGATCTGTTCCTTCACCCTCGCAATCTCGCATTGTGCAGGTCACGATCCGCCGGGTTAGCCTCCGCCATGAGCGTAGCTAACGCGTCGAATAACTCGATAGAACTTGAGCGGCGGCGACGGGCCTCCTTCCCGGCCGCCACCATCACGCTGAACCGCCGACGATGGGCGCCATGGTCGAAGAGTGAAGCGCCGCTTGTGTACCGCCATGAAAATTCCAACCCGTCTGGTAGATCAAAGGGTCGGAATACTCACCGTCGGAACAGCCCCGATCCGCCATCTTGGAGCTGGTAGAGACTCGGTTTCTCCGGCGGATGACTCGTCGCCAGAGTAGACAACGGTTTCGTCGCGGACGCTGATCCGCCTCGTAGTTTCCGTGGACGACCCCACGAAAGCACGCTGACGGGCGGTTTAACCAGGCGGGACTCTTCCTCGCTCGTGAGCCGTCTCGACGAGGTCGGTGCAGATGTCCGCCCAGCCCCTGCTCACCGATCTTGCCGATGAACACGTATGCCACCAAAGGGACCCGTACCAGATCAATCGAGCCGCCTCGGGCCCCAAATCCGCATCGTCGATGTAGAGTTTGCCGCGACGACTCTTAGTCATCCGCCCACAAAGATAGCCTTCGAGTCCCGAACTTGCCCTCTAAGATCATCAAACCATCGTGCGATAGCCCCACGGTGGGCGCCAACCGTCGTGGAATTGTCACGGCAGATGTCCTCGTGAAAGGACTTAGTCGCAGGCCATCGTGACGGGTTAACTTAGAGGGGTTAAAGCGGACACAAAGACACGAGAGTTATACTAGCTCAGCCCTTCGATGAAGGAAAGGCCTACGCCTAGTTGTGATGGGATTGATGTAGTTTCGGGACTTGGGAGCAATAGCTTCGCCTAAGCCTCGAATTGTTTCATAATCCGCCGCCGGTCGTCCCTTATATACACGGGTTGACGCTTGGCCGTCTCTGAGTACCGATCCGCTCATACAAGTGTCCGCTCGGTCTCTTCTCTCTTGTCTTACAAAGACAAGTTACAACGAGAAGGCGGTTCACATAAATGGACCTTAATTCGCCTCTGGGCTCCGGGCCTCCTCCGTGGGCCTGGATCATGGACGAGGGTAAACCGGCCCCTCCTGGGCGGTTCACACTCAGTAGTTGTATCCCCAACAGCATTGGATACCGACGATCGAATCTCGGGTAAGTAACATACCGATGACAAAGGGAACAACGTATGTTGTTATGCGGTTTGACCGATAAAGATCTTTGAAGAATATGTAGGAACCAATATGGGCATCCAGGTTCCGCTATTGGTTATTGACCAAGAATAGTTCTAGGTCATGTCTACATAGTTCTCGAACCCGTAGGGTCCGCACGCTTAACGTTACGATGACAGTTTATTATGAGTTTATAAGTATTGATGTACGAAGTTTGTTCGAGTCCCGGATGTGATCACGGACATGACGAGGAGTCTCGAAATGGTCGAGATATAAAGATTGATATATTGGAAGCCTATGTTTGACTTGAATAGTTCCGGTGAAATCAGATTTTTAGGAACAGGGGTTACGGAACCTCCCGGGGTTAATGGGCCTTAGTGGGCCATAAGGGAGAAGAGGAGGGCGGCCAGGGCAGGCAGCGCGCCTCCCCCTAGTCCGAATAGGACAGGAGAGGGGCGGCGCCTTCCTCTTCCCTCCCCCAAGTCCTAATCCAACTAGGAAGGGGAGTCCTACTCCGGTGGGAGTAGGACTCCTCGCGCGCCTCCTCCTAGGGCCGGCCGCACCCCCCTTGCTCCTTTATATCTGAGGCGGGGGGCACCCGAAGACAACAAGTTGATCTACGGATCGTTCCTTAGCCGTGTGCGGTGCCCCCTCCACCATATTCCACCGGTCATATCGTCGCGGAGCTTAGGCGAAGCCTGCGCCGTGGAGCATCATCATCGCCACCACGCCGTCGTCGACGGAACTCATCCCCGACGCTTTGGTTGGATCGGAGCCGGGGATCGCCATCGAGTGAACGTGTCTTTGAACTCGGAGGTGTCGTGCGTTCGGTACTTGGATCGGTCGGATCGTGAAGACGTACGACTACATCAACCGCGTTGTTATAACGCTTCCGCTTACGGTCTACGAGGGTACGTGGACATACACTCTCCCCTCTCGTTGCTATGCCATCACCATGATCCTGCTGTGCGTATGAAATTTTTTGAAATTACTACGTTCCCCAACACCTGCCACCTTCCAGCCCGCCGCCCCCGTGCACCACGGACCGCCGGCCCACCTCTGGACGCCGCCGGACTACGTCGACCTTGTCAGCGACGACGACGACACCGGCGGCCACTAAAGACGGTGACGGCCACGGCATTGACGGGCGCGACAGGAGCACGCGGGCGGAGTTTTTTTTTTTTGTTTTTATGTTAATTATGGTACTAGGCCGTTAAGTGAACAATGGAACTGTGCCGTTTTGTGGCCATGACCCCTTAAATTATGTTTTAAGTTTTTTTAACTGCATTTATTTACTTTTTGAAGTCATTTTATTTTAGTTTTTTTTATCACGTCCAACACGGACATGATTTGGGGTGTGGCCGCGCGCTGGGTGCACCCACGATCCAAGGGACGGATGCAGACATGAGGGAACCAATTGCCGTCTGAAAGGGATAAAATCCGGCCAAATCGGACGTCCGTTTAGGGTCGTACGATGGATTTGGCCTAAGAGATCTGAGTGCTTTTTCGTTAAAAAGAAATGTATCAGTTCTTGCATCACATGTATCCGTTCGTTTGTGCGGTTGTTGAAGAAAGCACGTGCACCTTTGAACAGCCAGGACCGAACAGCCAGGACCAATTCAAAACACATCAACTGGTCCTCAGTACATAAAACATTATTATATGGCTTGCTGATATTTATGTGTTCCTACTTCGCACCTTCGTTTGTCCACTGTTGCCCAGTCAGGCTGAAACAGAAGTATTGGAATGATTGTCTGAAGCCTGAACTGTCTACATACTAACATAATCTTAATGTAGAATCAGCCGCCCACCCCCACTAATATTGTTTATTGCTGTGGCAGGTTGAGGTCATCAGTGAACACGGCGTGCGCCATCTCAAGAATTAGTCCTGCTGATAGCCTGGTCCTTCAAGTAAGGCACACGCTTTGTTATGTGGAGGATCTTGCTGCATGCATACAGCCTATTTCTCCAGCACTATTTGATTAACGGAACGCATGGATGTTCTCCCTATGTAGATATACTCCCTCTGTCCGAAAATACTTGTCATTGAAATAAATGTATCTAGATGTATTTTAGTTCTAGATACATCCATTTTCATTCATTTTGAGGACAAGTAATTCCGGACGGAGGGAGTACATCTCAGCGCCTTTGTTCTTTCAGGATTGTACTACTTTCCAAGTTACCGGTGTGATACCATATCTTCAAAGGGACTAGGGGTTGGGGCGCCACCTTGTGGCGCCTCCTGAACGGAAGCTGGGGCGGTGCCAGGTTGGTAGCCGCCCATTCGAGTTACTTTTTTGCAATCTTGGTAACACATGAAAATGACAATGTTATAAGAAGTCACAATATAATTTTGAAAGGGCTAAATAATTGACACTCAAATATCACCAACACGTTCGTAGACATCCATCGAGCTTCGGTCGTTCAATGCAATTTATTAAAAAAAACAGGACACTAATCATAACAAAAAATAAAAACCAAAGAAAAAACAGGACACCGATCAAGGTTGATGACCCCCACGCCTGAGCCGCCAGCCTCGTCGTTGTAGGGCGGCCAACGCCAACCCGCAGAGCACGACAATATAACTACAGCAGGAAGAGTGCCCATTCATAAAGTAGAGCAAGCCTAGTAGTTCCATAGATACTAATAGATTTATATACTAACATAGAAGGGCCAGTCTTAAAGGCGGATCAATAGATTTTGATAATGGAAGTCTTACAAGGTGGATCATTTTCTCAAATCAGCTGAGAGGAAAGAAGAATATATCAGGCATGAGCAAATTATGAATAAAACCAGTCAGTTTGAAGCATGATAGCTGTAGTTTCTGATAAAATGATTCCCATAGAGTAAGAAGCTTTAGAGCATGCGTTTCGGGTGGATCAATAGGATTTGAAGCAAACCGATGAATATTTCGACAATCTATCGAAGGATAGAACCTGTGATGCAGGAAAGATAGTTATCCCACATGATCAATTTGAGCTAGAAGAACAGATAGATGGAACGAATATTCATGGAAGATGATAACTAACAAAGAAGAAAAAGGTTAATTTCATGGGAACATAATAATTGCTGCCACACAAGTATTACCCACCACGTTTTATCCAACAGGCTAACCAAAAGAGTATTTTGACAATGAACATAGGCAAAAAAATGACATGTATCTTCAGAAAAAAATGGCTAGGAGCCTCATGGGCCGCCAATATATTCAGTGAAGTGGCTCAGTTTAGCTGATACATCTGATAGAATTAGACATGAGGCTGACCAAGTGTCTGAAAAACATGAACAAAAGCCAAATGAGTTAACAACGCTTGATAGTTCACTATAAAGCTTCTTCCAGCATGCATTGAATAATCATCTGGAGGCAATTTTAAGATAACTAAACAACTTTTCTTGCCAAGTTCAATAAAATGAAGGGCAGTACTTTGTTTTTGCAAAATAGGGTTGTACTCCCTCTGCAAACTATTAGTGATCTAAACGTTCTTATATTAGTTTACGGAGGGAGTACTAAACATCTAGTAGCAAATATCTCACATGATCACAAAGGGGCGTAATATCAGCCAACCGAAAAAAAATATGTATTTGTTGCAAACACAAACAATTCCAGGGTCACTTGTTGAAATTATATCTAAACAAAAGAAAAATATCTGAGCTAAGTGCATCACAAAATAAATAAAGTATGTGCCGACATTTGCAGTACTGGTAATCACTATAAAAATAAAGTAGCACAAAAGCTCACCGCAGATGTTCATGATCTAGCCTCTTTCACATAAAAGCTACAATGGAATCTAGAGGGAGGGAGCTAGAGGAGGAGAATGGAGAGAAACATGACCTGCGCCAGTCATCGTGGCGTGCTACAGGTACATGTGGCGCTCAGAGTACGCTCGATATTGTACCATTTCATTATCTGCAAAAATCTATAACTAAGTTGTCATGAGAACAAATATAAGCATGGAGCATTACACAGAAATGCAACATCAATCACGTATTGGCAAGATACAGCTAATAGTATTATGATCATGTGCACTGTTAGGTACTCAAGTCTGATACTCGAGCATCAATCACTTCTACTAAATGATTTTCCAAGGTCGGGCGGCTTAAGTAGAAACTGATATTTCTTAAATGCATGTCAAGTTAAACGGCTAATAACAGTTGGGGCGGTGCCAGGTGAGAGGCGTCCATTTCTCGTTCTTGTTTGCAAAAGCAATGCACAACATTTTTTTGAAATATCCTCTCAACATTTATTATAACAAGCTTAATAGCATCAGAGTCAAAAGAGTTAATTTGGTACAAGAAAAAGAGCCGGCAGAAAAATCCTCACCAAAGCCACAAAGAGAAATAAAATACAGTGCTAGCTACTGGCAAAAAATAGAGGTAAACTGATATAGCTACAACAAGCAAAGATCCTCTAGAATGGCCTTTCATAAGACTACTTGACTACTTGCAGATTTTCAATCAAGAATACTTGGCTACCCGTAGACTTGTTTTTTCCTGTCAAATAGTCCTCTTGTAAAGGCTTACCTCCTTTAGTAGTTCTACAATAGTTCCACCAACTGGATCATTTTTGTGTTTTTGTCAATCCCAGCAATCTTCATAGCTAGTCAATTTATTACTCCCATGTGACCATCCATCCATGAGAGACAGACCTGTAATTGAAAAGCTTTCTGAAAGAGGTCAAACTCACGAAATTGAAAACACACTGCATTATCAGAAGATATATCTAACCAAGCAGTAGTGGGGGAAAACACCACCCCAAAAATCATTTTTCAACGTCCTCCTCGTACCCACTGCCTATGATGCTTACCTATTTAGAGAAGAACTGTCGAGAGATGCTTATCTGTTGTGGTACTAAACAAAAATATGATAAAAATTAGGAAGAGATTCTAGGTTGCTACCTGGCTACCTGCTTCCCATTAACCTCCTCCTATCCTCATCAGGTCACCATCCCTGCTTCCTCACGCCGAGACTACACACTCCCTGGTTGGTTCCTTCAATGCGTGGCAACAAGAGATGGTTATGCTATTAAGATTCCTATAAACTGAAATATATGAGAAACTGCGGGCATGATTAATAACATATCACAATTCAAAATTAACTTCTAGCTTGCACACATCAACCCTGCACACAACTGCTACCTCCACCCAGGCTTAATCCATCTTAGTGAACGAAATTAAGTTAAGTTAAGCAAGCATCACTCATGCATGAAATCTTCTGTTCCTTCTGTACTTGCACCATCTGGGGAAGAAACTTAACATGTTAGCATGTTCGCAAGAGCTGAGACATTTTGGTTAAGCAACCATCACTCAAAAAAATAAACAAGTAACATGGGTTTGCATTAATAATCATATAATTTGTACCAAATAATAAAGAATGGCTAGGAGGGCTCCCTGGTACTCATATCTAACATGATTACAAGGGAATGTGGAGCAAAGTTTGGCTGCAGCTGGGCTCTTCCTTCATCCTCCGTTGGGTGGTGCCAAGGGTCAGATCAACAAATATGAAAGGTAAGATGTGTAATATTCACTACTATTCTTCATGCATGTGTTGCTTTTCTCATTTTGCAACCAGCTGATAATACCATGGCAGTTTGTTTAGCTCAATTACTAAGATGATATACATAATAGTTTGAGAAAGTTCAGCACGATATAAAATTGAATTAGGGGCATCTCAAATGACAAGTTATCTTTCTCTCATGTCCCGTTGCCATCTTAAAAGGAATCACCAAAGTAGTTATATCATTCTTTTGGTTCTGTTGCAGGTTCTTGACAAATGTCAATTCTTCAGAGCTGTCCAGGAGAAAGAAAGGGATTGGGCTCACTTGGTAGGGAAAGATGGCCTGCACGCCCGCCATGGTGCTCCTCCACACACCCGCAGCCTGCACAAACCAACCGCACAAACCAAATCGACAAATCCGAACAAGAAGAAGATGAGGTGAGGGAGTGGAGGAGGATGGAGGGTAAATACCTTTGGCGTCACGTGCTGCAACCCGTCGCCCGCGCCGAGGACCACCACATCAAGAAGCACCAAGAGAAGGGCCGCATTGTCGCCCCATCCCCATCCATCCATGGGTGGGTGTGGGGCTAGGGTTTTGCCCCATCCATCCATGGGTCGGACCTGGACCTCCATGGCCGACCACGAGGCCCAGTGGATGAGGGCGCTGGTGAGGAAGGAGAGAGAGGGGGGGGGCGCCACCATGGGGAGGGCGGTGGTGGCGGCGGCTGCAGACGAGGAGAAGGAGAGGAATCGAGGATGAGGGTCGGGTGAGGGCCCGAGGAGAGAACCCTTTGCTCTTTTTTTTCCTTCGACTGTTTCTTTTTTGTCGTTAGCTAGTCCGACGTGGCACGCGCGAGCGAGCGCCCCTGATGCACACGTTGATGTTTTCGATTGTGCATACAGCCACCAACCATTCAAGTTTTGTCTCATACCTCAAATTTTCCAGTTTTCTTCCATAGTTGAACACGTCTTTGGCAATTTGCATGCATCGAGCTTTCACAGCGGCTGCTAGAATAGACTGTTGGCTTATCAAATTCGCAGATATTTATGGCCAAAATATATAGTAGGATTTCCGGTTTGACCGAGAGATGAGGCGAGCAGGTTGTCACAATGCCTTCATTTTTCGCCGTCGAGTTTCATTGGGTAGTACTCGCAAGTTAATAAGGGGAGATGGAAACAGACGTCTGCTGCGTGTTTCAATTGCGTGCAACGGCGGTGAAGACTAAAGACGGCCACATGAACATCGGAGAAGGATATCTCCTGCGCGAAAGCGTGGCGTGATACGTAGACGAGGCTTTGGAGAACTTTTGTTACCTGGTGCGGTTGACAGCCTGACACTTGCTCTTGAGTGTTGTGGTTGCATCACGCGGAGAAAAGGACCGATCCGAGTTATATTATAGTGTTATAAAAAGGGCTCAATTATGGTGAAAATGACCGTCCATAATCGTACTGGATTACTTAAATCGAAGTGGGTTTGCTCATGCGTGAACTCAAGTAGTAGTAAACGTAGTAGTACAAGCATACTGCTTTCTGAATATTCGTGAACTGAAGCACAGGCGGCCGTACTTCTTTCCGAACAAGAATGGTATGCATGAACTTTCAGTTCGTGGAGCACCGTGTGTTTAAAAAAAATTGCAACCAGTTTGCAGCGTGCAAGTGGAAATCCCGTCCAAGTGCAAAAGTCCATTTACCTTTGAAAAATATAAGACCTTCTTTGGCTCATAGGATAGAAAAATCGTAAAATAGGAAAGTCATAGGAAATGAGATGGTATGTATCTCAAATCTCATGAGTAGGAATAGGAAAGGAGATGCCCTTTGATTCGCATCCTACGATTTTTTTCATTGAGTCTAGGCTAATGTTTATTCCTATGAAATATGAAAGATAGAAAAAATTCCTTCATAGAAATAGGATTCCATCCTACAAACCAAAAAGTTTTAAAGGATTTTTTTTATAAAATTCCCACAAGATTCATCTGAACCAAAGGAGCCTAAGTGTACTAAAATCCAGATTTAAAACGAAGGCGAATTGCCCGGCGAAAGGCCCCAGATCTGTGGTCTGAACCCTCGAATGAGTCTGCCTCAGCAAGTACATCTATATCTATATCTATACTACTATTAAAAGAGTAAATATGAATTAGTCTAAACCCATCAAACTTAATGTACATAAGAAAACCAGCACCCTTGGATCTAACGCACTTAATTATATCTAAGAGCCCGTATTACTCCGGTGGTCTGCCATCAAAACATCACGTCTCTGACTCCACCCCTCCCCCAGCCGCCACAGAACTCCTCCCTACTTCCATCGCCGCCGCCCGCCACTCCTCCTCTCCTCTGCTACCCCCGTCGCAAGGAACCAACCTCCCGAACAACCGGAGCGGCAAGCGGCGGAAGAATGGAGAGATGGTGTCTGCGGCGACGGCGAAGGAGATGGTGCGAGCGTCCTACATCTGGATCAAGCACGAGTAGGAGCGGCGTGAGGCTTCCTGGAAGGAGCCCGAGGGCCGGGTCTTCTCCGCCACCACGCGCACCGATGTCGCCGCGCTCCTCAGCGAGCCCCGCGACCAGATCCTCGCCGGTCGTGCCTCCTTCGCCGACCTCGCCGCACGGCACTCCGACTGCTGGGGACTGAAACGTGCGTAGATGAGATTCTCCAGATCGTTTTCTTCTTCTCTCTCCGTAACAATCCTTCTTGCTTCCCCTCTTGTGTCTCTCGATGCTACTATATCTATATGCAGGTTTTGACATGCCTTTGGTTTGTGTTGGCAGGAACTCCAGTTCACACTCTGTTTTGGTGGATCTCACTACGCTAAGCCCGAGAAAAACTAGCGATGAGACACAGGTTCAGTTTTCTCTTCAGGCAACGAATGCCTTTCTCTCTTTGCTCTGGCCAGCAACATAGCCGGCTCCCTCTCTTTTGTGTGCAGTTACACAAACACACACATGTACGGCCTGTAGCCATGCTCAGACATCCTCAGACACACAGACGTCGCTACAGTGCAGGGACGCAGACAGCAGCCTACTGTCAACTCCGCATGCTAATACACACGAACATGGTCTATACAGTGTCTAGGTTGCAACAAGGATTACATTAACAGTTTGAACCGGGCTTGATTTTTTTGGTTAAGATTCACTGATGGTTTGGTGTTACTCTATTTTTACTATTGTTTCCTTATCAATATTTCACTGATGTGGTAGAGAAACATTTATCTATTACGTACTTCTTCTTTGACAACCGAATGCGCTGTTTGAACTGTTTTCCCTAGACGAAGGAAGTTTGCATGTACTAATTTTTCACTGTTAGTTTCAGATTATCCCCTTTCCTGTGTGCATTTACTAGATGCTTAAATTAATATATGGATCATCTTCAGTCCAGCAAAATCTATTTAGCAAATTAAAATTTCTCATCCAGTGTTCAGTTATTTTCTCAATTTATTTGCTGCTCATGTATGTGTTAACCTGTACTGAGATTGTTTATTATATATATGTCTGTGTCCAGCTTCTGTAATGTGATGCATCTATTTAAAGAATCTGGCTAAAATTTACTACACTTGATGTAGATCCAAAGATTAGATACTTAATAAGGATCCTTGAATTTAGAAAGTCATTACAGTGGGGAAGAGATTAGGGAAGTCATTCTAGGTCACACACCTGACTTGGATCAGCTCAAAATTGCTATTATGAATATAGTTTATTTCACATAGATAATAAACTATTTGATGTAGTTTGTCCCTGGAGACTTCTCAAGTGCAACTAACGGGTATCTTGAACCATCAACACGGCCTCCATCTGACACCACCCTGGGCTCTGGGGAGTACACCGGGCCGCCGACAGCTGCTTAGGTGATGGCAGCGGCCGGGGCCGGTCTTATTCTTGGCGCACGTGAGTTACCTCTCCAAGATCTACGAGTTTTGTGACAGGTTGCTCATCCTCTGATGCTCGCTTGCTCACCCTGCTCGGCGTCTACCACCATGCCATCATCATTGTCATGCTACCTCTGGCTCGCCACTGGGATGGAATTCTCATGTGGAGTTGTTTGGATGTGCGTGCAGGTGCAAGAAATTCAGGAAGTTGGGAAAAATAGGGTCGTTCTGGAGGCCATCATTGTTGTGCATCGCCGTCCGGGCCAAAATCTTGTCAGATTATGCATGGACATCAGCAACCTCGAAGCATGCTACCTTCTTGGAAATTGTAAGAACAATTGGCATAATTATTAATCATGTTCCCTTTCTTTCCTTTGTGCTTAGCGAATGTAACTGGTTGATCTTTCTACTGTTTTTGGTGTGTCAATAGATTGGATTGTATTTCTGGGGAGCCGGGAGGCAGGAGCAACGCTGGTGATGACCGCGACGATGGGTGACACCGCCGGGAGGCAATGCACTCCCTGGATGTCGTTCAATTCATCGGCATTAGTGCCACCAAGGACGATCACAACAGATGATATTTTCCTTCGTTTTTCTTTCTGACGGTGGTGGATTATTTGCTCCTTGATGCGTGGATTTTCAAATGTAGCTGTTGGTGAGGAAACAAAGTTGGTAGAAATATCAAAGCTGGGCAAAATAATAGAAACATTAAGCGCAGAATGTGCTGTACCTAAATTAGCTGCATGGAAACATAGGGCCTATGCTAAATGACTGAAGGGTGAGCAACAACTTCGAGCCGAGAATTGGAGACCGGCGAGATAGAGTTTGGCCATAGCGTACTGCCTAGAAAGGAAGGCATTGCACTGGAGGGTGGCGCAGGTGGTAATGGAGGAGGTGGCGATGAGTACTGCGTCAGGCGGCAATCGGATTTAAGCATGGAAGATATAGGCATCGATATGAGAGAGGGCGAGAGCCATCCAAAAAGGGTTTCTATTTAATGATGAAATTAAAAAGGATAAATAGAAAAGGCTTTTTGGAATTTTTCAAAATTTCTGGAATGAAACTATTTATGCTCTTATTAATAAGATTAGGAAAAGGGATCTGGTAAAGAAAGAACATGAGCGATGGGTGTGGGTCAGTGGGTGTTATCGGCCTGGCTAGGCCAACATGGTACATGCGAACTTTTTTTCTTTTCTGAGTTGTACTAGGCTAAATCTCACTATATTTGTATGTGTTCATATGCCATTTCTTTTTCAAAACAAAATAAATAATGAAAATGTAGAATAATGTAAAATGAAAATAAGCCTCCTTGTCATTTTAATGGTAAAATAAACTAACAGACAAACCACTGTTTTTGTATTATTACACATTCTTTATTTGTACTCATATATGCATTTATGAAGATGTGTGTTGCACGTGCACACTTTACTAGTGCAGTCAAATTCCGGAATCAGCACAAGGTCTACGTACTACGTCCATGCAGCAGGGAGTACGCCTCCATGGAAACGAGTCCCCACTTCCCAGAGTTATCATGACCAGTCAAAGGTGCGGCCGGGTCAACGACCCACCCACTGTGCCTTCGCCGCACGACCAAAGCAAGCCGCAGTGTAGCTTCAGATGTCACTGTCTATGTCTGGTTCGACCATACGTACTACTCCCTCCGTTTCTAAATAATTGTTTTTTTTTAATATTTCAACAAATGACTACATACGGAATAAAATGAGTGAATCTACACTCTAAAATATGTCTACATATATCCATATGTTATAGTCCATTTAAGATGACTAGAAAGACAATTATTTGGAAATGGAGGAAGTAAATACATGCATTCATACGGTCCGCCAATAATACCGGCGGTACGCATGCGCGGTCAAAGCAGAGTAGATATGTACGTACAAGCCAATAGATGCACAGATCTCTCACCAGATTCATCGAAAAGGAAAAAAAAATCTTACCAGATTGCACGAGTGCAAACAACGCGATTACCAACTACCAAGACGATGGACGTTCTGGTCTCCGCGATGAACATTGTTGAACGAGTCACTCGCAAGCGCCTCCTCTGAGTTGTGGAAGCCGGTCACAGACGCGTGCTAGGCCTCCATACGGCACGCGCCCGCCCTAGTGAAAACCCTGCAATATTTTAGTAGGAAACAAGATGAGAGGTGAAGAGTGAGAAGCCTCGTGGCTGTCTCCGGCGGCGTCGTGTGCCGAGTGCGCGTTCTGCGTGGGCATGCGGGTAGGGCAGGAACCCGTCGTCGACTCGACGGGCGTGCCCCGGGCAGAGCAGGATAAACAACAGTTTTGCTAGAACTCATCTAGATGAGATATAATTTGGTCTCATTCACCATTTATAGCCATTGGATGTGATGCTATAAGATGCGTGTGTACTGACGTGGGTTATATCTGTTCTTGTTTTCAAAGTGAATGAGACCAACCTATATCTCATCTAGATGAGTTCTAGGTACTCCCGATAAACAATTGGAAAGAACACATGTTAGTATTGCCTGTAGCATAGGAAAAGGATGGCGGGAGGGCGACGGAAGGAAGGTTGACCCAGCCTTGAACTTGCTGCGTGTGCTACCTAATCCTCTGATCTAATCTTCAACCACTCCTGGCAACTCGGCCGCAGGCGACTAGGCCACGACCCACTAAACGTGGAAAAAGTTCGAGGCCATGCGCCTTGTCGCGCTCTGTCTGTCAGGCGAACTCTTTACGCCCAACATGCTCCAGCGCGACGGCGCACACAGGCCACGCGTGCACGCCCATCGATGAAACTAGCGGATTATTAGCACTGACATTCTTCTTTAGAAATGTTAATCAATCTCGCTAAGACAATCAAATGACTGAAAATAAATAAATCTGGCCTTTTTCTGAAACTTCAATATAAAATGAGCCCAATTCAAATTCTTCTTTTCACAAAATGGCTCATTTGCATTACCCTAGCATTACCGGCGTAGCCCGGGGCATCATGATAGATGGCGCTATCATGACGTCTCAGGTTAGGTCGACATGCTATCCAGTGAGGGAGCTAGCGAGATATTACCGAGGGTGCAAATAGCCAAATATAATTGTCTGGAGAGGCTAAATACTGCATTTATCTTAATTTGTGTCATTCTAAACAGTGTTTCTTCACAAAATATTCATGGACTGGGGGAGGGCCATGGCACCTGCAGCACACCACATAGTAACTAACATTGCACCCAGCCCCGGACATCATGCAAAAATGGCCAGCATGAAATGATTCTTGATTGGGTTCATTTTATGTTAAAGTTTCAGAAAAGAAGAGATTTGTTCATTTTCACCTGAAATGATGACAGCGACAAGGAAAAATGGTCCGGTGAACCGTACTGGAATGATGAATCCCTTTTGCGCAGCATCCATGCGATGTGGTATGAGTATCTATTCGTTCGTACAGGCAACCCTTTCGTGCTGGAACAGTGGGTGCCTTCACAAGCTCACGCACGCTGCCGAATATGCTTTGCCGCTCTCTTTCTCAACTCCCAAAAAATAAAAATAAAACAGTTTGCGCTTTGCAGCGGGCATACAGCCCAGACATCATAGGAGGAAACGGTCTCCCTCGCGCCCGGCCTAGAACTTTCAACGGAGATATGAACTGTACTACGTACAGCCTCGGTTATTCAGCGCCATTTTTTAAACGGGAGAAGGTTTATCGTTCAGCAGCCAAGAAGACTCTGTCCGCCAAAGAAAACACCAGTCCCGCCCCGCGTCCCGGCATGGAAGTTTCCACCCGCACGGCAGCCTCCCCAACAACCGCCCTCTCGTCGCCGGTCGGTACATATATACCTCCTCCCCCCGCCTCCTCCTCTCACCACCACCATCTCCCTCTGCTCCACCACCTCCTCCGCCCCCCGCGCTCCATTTCGCACCTCCAACCAGAACCCGCCGGAAGCAACACATACGTGCTCTGACCTCTGCCGCTGCCATGGCGCGACCAGGCCACTCCACGGCGTGGCTCCCCCTCCTGGTGCTCCTCTTCGCGGCGGGCGCGACGGCGCAGAGCGGCTGCCTCTCCGCCACCTTCACGGGGGGCCGGACGTTCCTCAAGTGCAACCAGCTGCCCGTGCTCGGCGCCAGCCTCCACTGGACGTACCACGCCCAGAACGGCACCGCGGACATCGCCTTCCGGGCGCCGTCCGGTACCGACGGGTGGGTCGGCTGGGGCATCAACCCCGGCAGCAGCGGCATGGCCGGCAGCAACGTGTTCATCGCCTCGCAGAGCGCCGGCGCCGTTTCCGTGCTCACCACCATCCTCAGGAACACGGCCCCCACCCTGGACAACACCGCCCTCTCCTTCGACGTGCCCGTCCCGGCCAGCGCCGAGTACGCCGGCGGCGCCTACACCATCTACGCCACGGTGGCGCTGCCGGGCAACACCACGTCGCAGAACACGGTGTGGCAGGCCGGGCCGGTCTCCGGCGGCCGCGTCTCGCAGCACTCCATATCGGGGCCGAACGTCCAGTCCGTCCAGAGACTCGACTTCCTCTCCGGCACCAGCACCGGCGGCTCCAACTCCAGGCTGCACCGCCGTAACGTAAGTTTCTCTTTTCTCCTCCGCCTGCCATGCCGCCGCCGCCGCCGGCTGCCGCCCTGTCTGTCTGTCTACAGCTCGATTGGTAGTTTAATCAAACAACTCTATCTAGTAAACAAAGACAAATATGCTCTTGGTTTTCTTCAACGGCTCAATGCTCGATTCGCTGTCGAATTGTTTACATGTTAGGTGAGTTATCATAAGCCATCAATCGGATGGCGACATTGTTTATGATCAACTAATTGTTATTTCAGACCCCTAAAAATTCAGTATAGTTGGAGATAATGATCGAGAGCAGGTCAGTTCATATAATTTGGACGTGACATATGAAACCTGCCTCATGGTTTACTTTCTATTATTTCAATAGATACGATTTGATTTGATGGGTTCAACGATCTGATCCACAGATAGTGATAGGGATGGCCATAAACATATCTCTTTTTTGCTCATGCGTTCCTTGACGAACCATGGTCAAACTCAACTCGGAGAAGCAACAAGCAGCCTGCTGGCTGGGGGAGCTGCACCTGCACCAAACCTCTGAATTTTCACCAGCCCAACTAGATTTACTAGAAATAATATATTATACTAATATTATTATGCAGTTAGCCGCCTACAACTGTTCAATCATAGAAGCACTTGATCATTTGATCATAAAACATTGCAAGTAGAAGTACAATATTCATCAGATTCAGCCTAATGATCGAATTAATCACCTGAAAGACCAATGTTCCTCTTCTTGATTTTGGTCAAGGTTTAATTCATCTCGCCGACCCTAACTAACCATGTGCACATATTATTCATCAACAGCTCCACGGAGTGCTGAACGCCGTGGGATGGGGCATCCTGATCCCGCTGGGCGCCATGATCGCGCGCTACCTCCGCGTGTTCGAGGCGGCCGACCCGGCGTGGTTCTACCTCCACATCGCCTGCCAGATCTCCGGCTACGTGCTGGGCGTCGCCGGCTGGGGCCTGGGGCTGAAGCTGGGCAGCGAGTCCAAGGGGCTCACCTACAGCACTCACCGCAACATCGGCATCGCCATCTTCTGCCTGGCCACGCTCCAGGTCTTCGCGCTCTTCCTCAGGCCCGACAAGAAGAACAAGTACCGGGTGTACTGGAACGCCTACCACCACTCCGTCGGCTACTCCGTCATCGTCCTCGCCGCCGTCAACATCTTCAAGGGCCTCAACATCCTCAAGCCGGTGACGGGCTGGAAGACGAGCTACATCGTCATCCTCGCCACGCTCGCCGGCGTCGCGCTCGTCCTCGAGGCCATCACCTGGGCCATCGTCCTGCGCCGGCGCAAGCGCAACCAGGCCCACGGCGGCGCCAACGGGACCGGCGTGCAGCTATGATCGTCGGCACCGGGTCGGCGTGCAGTGCGGTTTTGCTGCTGCGATGTTGTGTTCATGGATGTGTTTGAGCGGTTCCATGTTTTTATCTTTCGCCTTACTGCTTCTGTAGTAGATCTTTCTTCTTCTTCTTCGACTTATTTGGTGGCCATTGTATACATTCTTTCTTCGAGCTGATGTATGATTACTTTCATTTATATGCATAGTGTATTGTTTTTCATTTAGATGGCCCCGTGCCGTGATTGCTTCTTTGTTGATGCCGTGATTTGATCGCGGATGAGATAACCCAAGTAGACTTTCGGCTTCGCGGATATACCTTCTTTCTTAATCAATGAAAATGGCAAATCTTTGCCTCGTTAAAGAAAAGACTTTCGGCCAGCGTCAACTTCAACCATGCATCGGTCAGACGGGAGAACAGGGGAGTTTTCTAGAGGGGCGTTAGTCAGCGTCATCAACTCATCACCCATAATATAACGCAACAAAAATGAGGACCCTCTGTTCTTGTCTTGTCTTCAATTTGACAGCCTCGTAACCTCATAGGGGGCTTGCCTGCACGGAGAGTCTGAGGACGCGAAAACAATGTTTTAAGAGCATCTCCAATAGCTGACCAATGTGTGGCGTTTAAAAAAATGTGTTTACAGCGTGCAAGTAGATTTTTTAGGACGCTAGAAGACGTTTCTTCCAACAATGTCATGTAAAATATCTCTGCATGCGAAAGTCAATGGTCTCAATCAAGTGATCCCATCTGCAGCAGCTCAAAATTTGCAGCGCGCGTGACCGGGCGCACTAAATATACTGTGAGTGATGCCTTTTTGATGCGCGCGCTACGTTAGTTATAGCGTGCGCCCTTTTTTTATGCGGCTGCTGGAGACTTCATATTTGGTCCGCGCGCGCTAAAAGCAGTTTTTATACCACGCGTTGCTTATATAGCGTTTTTATTGAAGATGCTCTAAGATGTCGTCGAGGCAATCTGGCCGGTTGTTCAAAACATCTTGTGAAAGAAGTTGCCGATGAGATGGTTTAACTTTAACTGAGACGTTTGAAAGGCCGTAATAATGGCACCGCGAAAATGAAGCTGAGATTAGTTTCACTAAATAGTGCTATTTGAATAATAACGTACAGTATTTGCGTACTAATTTGTGATGTGACCTTCTGCTATTCCACGAGAGGCAGACGTATAATCGCCTTTTCCAAGTTGAACACGTCAATGGTAGAACTGCCCATGCACTCGAGACTGCATAGCAAACGGAGTATGCGAGCATGATGCTCCGCTGACGTAGATATGACACTATCTAGAAAGAGTCCGATGTCCATTCAAAATATGTTGAATAATTGAACAATTTTTCATTAAGTTTGATCCATAAAAACAGACCCGTCTCAGAAATTCGAGGCCCCGGTGCGAAATGAAAAATGGCCCCCTCAAATTTATAGAATGCGCAAGTTTCTTAGTTATAATCAGCACCGCATAAATCATAGGGTTATCAATATAGTAAAACAAAAGGGCTAAACTCTGAATTTTGAACGAGCAACTATGCTGAAAACCTTGGTCCGTGACAACTTGATCAACTAGCCTACTATGTATCTTCCCTAAGCAATTTGATTGAAGAACTGATTCATATGGACACAATATACACTCATTAATATAATTATTCAACATAGCAAAAATAGTCTAAGTTAAATAGGGATTCAGTTTGACCGCACTTGGCGGACAGATGAGTGATGCCCTCACCTTGGCCTCAGCCACCGGCTACTTCTACTAGTGTTCCGATTTGCAATCTGCTGAGCGCATAGTGGCCAACAGAACTGGAACCAATTCTCCATGCGGGCCGGGCTCCGCGCTGTGTCTCCGGCGAGATAACGAAACGATAAAATTGAGACAACGCCGATAGCATCCGTCTTCGTGCGGCGGCGCCGTACTTACATGGGTTTATCTCCGTCAGACTAGCTATAATGGTTAGTAACATAAACTAATAAAATGTATATGTCTCTATTTCTAATAAAGCAGTTGGTAGTTTCGCTTTCAGATTTTTTTCATCCCATCTTTCATGGCTTTTTTGGTACCTCCTCCCACTTTCGCTGGTTTTTTATAGTTTTTTTCGTCCCCTTCCCCCATTTCATTGGTTTATTTTCGCGCCACCCTCTCACACGACGAAAGAAATCTGAACAGATCAGGACTTTCCATACTGGCGCAAGTTATTTAGTAATGTAGAATCAATCACGAACAATCTCTAAAGATCAAATCTAAATTAATTAACCTCCTCCGCGTATTCTTGGAGCTGTGGCTGGCTGATTTACATGAAATTAATTCCCTCAGTTGTGGTGGCAAATATAATACACATAAATCCATATTGTTATGCACTAGCATATGTGTGTGAAATAGATGGATTATGGTCCCGTACCCAATAAGATGAATATGTGTGTGTGTGTTAGAGAGAGAGGGGGGGAGAGGGGGAGAGAGAGAGTGAGGAAGAGGGAGGGAGAGAGAGTGTGTGTGTGAGGATTTGATGGTAAAAAAAGTCACCAATGTCACTTGATATGTATGAGAATATTAATATTGAACTTTTAAAATTAATGTGGCCCCGTTGCAACGCACGGGCGTTCTTCTATAGTGGGGAGTAATATATGTGGTACTCCCTCCGTTTTTATTTAGTTCGCATATTAGCTTTGGTCAAAGTCAAGCTTTACAAACTTTGACCAAGTTTATAAACAAAAATATTAAGATATACAATAACAAATCAACAACATTAGATTTATTATTGAATGTACTTTTAAAATTAATATTGAACTCTTAAAATTAATGTGGCCCCGTTGCAACGCACGGGCGTTCTTCTATAGTGGGGAGTAATATATGTGGTACTCCCTCCGTTTTTATTTAGTTCGCATATTAGCTTTGGTCAAAGTCAAGTTTTACAAACTTTGACCAAGTTTATAAACAAAAATATTAAGATATACAATAACAAATCAACAACATTAGATATATTATTGAATGTACTTTCACATCGTATAGATTTATTATAATAAATGTCTATATTATTTTCTATAAACTTGGTCAAACTTTACAAAGTTTGACTTCAGTCAACTCTAATATGCAGCGTAAATAAAAACAGAGAGAGTAACATGCAACACTTTATTTATTAGTCTATAGGCTCATCTTGCCTTGATATGTGTGATATTACTCATACTACTAGTAACTAGCCATGTTACCACTTTTCTCTCTTTGTTCATTTATTGCTTGCCATATCATCTATTTTATCTAAATATATGTGAAGTTACTATCTATGTTAGTTCCATTATGGATAGTCTTAAGATTTTTTCCCGTTCGAGGACACTGTGCATGGTTAGATCCATCGATCGATCGGGACTCGTGAAAGGTTCAGTTCGGAAGATGTGTTGGACATGCCCAGTTTGGAGAGCCACGGACTTGACCAGGCCTAATTCTAATTTTGTTCTTGTTGAGAAAAAAAGAATAAAACAAAAATATACTGGGCACTGGCCCAAAACCGGGGGCCCATGAAATTTTGGAGCCCTGTGCAGTCACACAGCCCGCACATGACCTTGGACGGCCCTGTATAAAAACAGTAGATGAAACATGATAATCCTAATTTATATGATGAGCTTAACATAGTGGTGTAATTAGTCATGAAGTCGGGTACATAGCAGATAAACATCATATCCATATCGATTGTTAGTAGGACAATATCTAGAAAAATCCTTAACAAAAGGGATAGGAGAACGTATGGCGTGGTGGAAGAAGAATACGTCGCCATGTAATTGAGCAGTCGTCTGCAGCCACAACGAAGAAAAGCCCAACAGTCATGCGAGAGAGCTCCTCAAAAACTTGGTCGCCTCTCTCTCATATAAGATCACAAGAGAGTGAGAGACAACGTTTCGAAGGCCCGATGTCTCACTTGGCGGTGTATGTCGAGGAGTGAAATGGGAAAGCGGTAGGCAGTGCGATACTCCGGACATATTTGTGTGCTAATTATGCTCCTTTCATTTCAAAATAAAAGGTGCTTTTTTTTTTGAAAGTCAAACATTTTTATGTTTGATCAAGTTTATAAAAAAATATCAACATTTAAAATACTCTCCGCGTTCATAAATATAAACGGTTCTGATTAGGATGTATACATAAAAGTTTTAGCGTGCTTGTTCACTTATTTTAGTCTATGTGTGGTCCATATTGAGATATGCAACCAAGCGGTCAGCTTGGTAAGCTACCTACAAAAATTTGCAATTAAACATATTGAGATATGCAAAACATCTTATACTATTTGTGAACAGAGGGCATACCGAATAAAAAAAATATGAAATCATGAAGAGTACCTTTGGAATGATAGTAATCCAAAACTTCTTCTACAAATTTGACCAAGCATGAAAAGTATGACTTTTGAAAATTACATTACATCCTATAGTTTATATTGGATTTTCAAAACAATTGAAGTTCGCTGGGAGGGCATGGCAAATCTAAATAAAAGTTATATTAAATCAACGACACTTATTTTGGAGTGGAGGGAGTAGTATTTTAGATGAATGAGGTAGAATTTGACTTACCATGCAACTTTGAAGCTAATGCTAATTTTGTTGTTACAAATAATCTGTTCTTGTGAAAGCTATCTGGAGAGTTATTTGGCCGCCTGCTCCACTCCACAGACAGCACGCGCTGCTGAAAACCCTCGTCCCCACCGAGGCGATGCCGCCGCCGGCGGCGGCGGCCTTAAGCTTGGGCAACTTCGGGGTCGCGGTGATGAACGAGAAGCTGCTCCACGGGCATGACCTACATGAGATGGATGCGCTCTACCGCCGCTTGCTGAACCGCACCCACCACACCCGCCCCGCCCCGCTCGTCTCCGCCGCCGCTCGCCTCTCCGCCCTCCCCCCCGACGACGCCGTCGACCGCGTCAGCCACCTCCCCGACGCGGTCCTCCGCCACATCGTCTCCCTCCTGCCCGTCAAGGACGCTGCGCGCACCGCCGCGCTCTCCCACCGCTGGCGCGGGGTCTGGCGCTCCGCCCCGCTCGTCCTCGTCGACGCCGATCTCGACCCCGCCACCTACGCCCTGTCCCGCGTGCTCGAGGCGCACCCGGGGCCCTTCCGCTGCGTCCACCTGATCAAGAGCTGCAGGGAGGAGTTCCATGGCCTGCTCACGCGCTGGATCGAGCTTCTCGCCGCCAAGGGCATACTGGAACTCGTCATCCTCAACAGCTGCTGTCCGTTCGACGTCATCCTCCCCTGCACCTTCTTCGGCATGGCCACCCTCACCCGGCTCCACCTCGGCTCCTGGAAGTTCCCGGACACGGCCGGCCTCCCGCGCTCCGCCTCTTTCCCCAAACTCCGTGAGCTCGGGCTCTGCAACATCCTTGTAGAGAGCAGGGATTTGGACTTCATCCTCGACAGGAGCCCCGTGCTGGAGACGCTCAGTGTCGAAGGTAACTTTTTCACGCTCCGGCTCCGCCTTGTCAGCCAAAGCCTCCGGTGCGTGCAGATCATCGGGTCCTTCTTCGAAGAAATCTTTGTGGTGAACGCCCCACGCCTTGAGCGGCTCATCAATCTGGAAGGCTGGAGCCATGATAGCAGTTGCACCAAGGTCAAGATTGGCCATGCCCCCAAGCTGCGCCTGTTGGCATACTTGGAGTTGGACACAGGAAATCAGGTCCTAGAGGTCGGCAACACCATCATCAAGGTGCCTCATCTTGTTCACCATAAATTCCTAACTGGTCATTGTTAAATTTGTGATCTTTCTTTTCTTAATTGGCTGCATTGCAATGTGATTGCATTTCCAGTCTGGGATAAGGGTGAGCCCAAGAACCATGTTACCAAGTGTGAGAATCCTGGCTTTGGAGGTGCGTTTCGGAGTACGCAATGATGCCAAGATGATTCCCAGTGTCCTCAGATGCTTTCCTAATGTTGAGACGCTCCACATCAAGGTCTTCTTTTAGCCTTCATTTGCATAATGTAATAGCATTGTTGCTAATGTCTGCCGATAGCTGATGAACTGTATGTGCTTTTAATTGATCGAATTTTCAGTCTGGAAAACCTGATCAATCCACTGGCAAGCTCAACCTAAAGTTCTGGCATGAGTCTGGTACCATAGAATGCATCCGGTCGCGCATCAAGCTGCTGGTTTTCCATGATTTCCGAGGGGGTCGAAGTGAGCTCGCCTTCCTCAAATATTTCTTTGAGAGTGCATTGGTACTGAAGGAGGTGTCGATTCGGTTGTCCGCTGGCTTCACTTCGGCGCAGGAGGTGCATTCCAAAGTGGCGAGTCTCCAGTCCAGGAAACGGGCCAGTGAAACCCCCATAGTGCGGGTCACCGGCTGGTCTGAACCTCAAGGAGGTTTCATCCAGAGCTTCAAGAGAGGACCTGATTTCTCTCTTCAGGGCCCTTTTGCGAACTACTGAAGTCACAGCAGGTGCTTATGTATTTCATCATGCATGCAACATTAATGTTGTTAAGAATTTTTTTTTACTGTTGAATATTTGCCCGTTCTCTTGTTTCTTCTAGCACATGATTAGCTTAAGTGTCGAAGTTAGTAGTATCAGTGTTGATGAACACAACTACCATTCTGTGGCAACCATTGTTGTTCGGTTGGCAATTACGGACCACTGTACCTCTGTTTCATGTGATTTTCTTTAGCTTGCTGTGTGGTCTTCAGGAATTAGAGATTATGATAAACAGTAAGCAGTCAGGTCACTGCACAGTTATCTCCACTGATTCTTATGACACTGAGAGAATAATCTAGTTTCTTGAAATGCATTTTTGAGTCAATATCCTCATGATCCCTGTAACTGAATAATCAGTTGAACTGATCTGACACTCACGCGGAGTTCTGACCTTAATTTTTCATGTGCATAACTGCATATAGATATAGGCGACACCCAGACACAAATCCCTGCATACGGAAGGATCACGAATTAAGGTATTAAAGATAGTTAGCTTCCATTTTAGATATTTTCCTTTTTCTGTTTCATTTCCTTCTAAAATAGTATCACTGCCCAAGGGCACCTGATAGAAACCGTGAACAAAACCATTTCATGGCTAGTTCTGAATGCATACATACAATTTACCTTTTTGAACATATACAGTGAACTCCAAATTCCATCCAGAATGCTGAAGCCATGCGATCGATAATGTCCAACTTCCTCCACAGAAACGTTTTTTTAGAGGAAAAGGGGCCACATCCCCTGCTCCATTACTCATAACGAGGCAAAGATATGCTTACAGAAGTAGCACGCGGAAGCCAGCAGCTCACTGCTTCAGCCAAAAGCACCACACAGGCACTAAAGAAAAACACACACAACTAGCCCTGACAGAGTCAACTCAAAAGCAACAACACAAGAAGGCTCTCACAGCGAAATAAATTCAATATTACAGCACCCACAGCTAAGACATCAAGACGGCAGCATTTTTTTGAGTTTTTTACGTGTTTTCAATCCAGCTTCTGGCTGATCTTCATAAGGCCTCCCAACTTCAGCCAGGATCTGGCCACATTAGAAGAGGAGGGCTTCTTGCCAGCAGCTCCAATTCTGCCGCGCATCTCTCCAGCCTGCCTTTGACATGGCCTGAGGTTAGGCATCCCCATGTAGACAAATTCAGCGCAGTTTTTCGCCATATAGCCTGCATTCCAGGCCAAGCAACATAATTGAAAACCATGTCATTTCAGGTTTGCCAGATAGCCCACAAACCCGCTGCATGAATGATAGTAATTGCAGCGAATCTGTCTCCTCTAGATCAACAGGAAGAGAAAGACATCATATTGATGTCCCCTTCATATCCAACTAGTCTAGATACAACTTTTCAGAATTCCACAGCAATGGCACACCCAAAAAATAAGTGATGGCAAGACTCCAACTTTGAGCAGAATACGCAGGTTGTATCAGGTATATCCTGTCTTTTGCCCAGGTTATCTCTAGTGAGAAGCTTATTAATAGCTAGGAGCCACAAAAATATTTGAATCCTAGGTGGGATCTCAACAGCCCAAACAGCAGGGGTACTAACTGGCAACACTCCCCTGAAGTTAACAAATTTGTAAAAGGATTCAACTGTATAAACTCCTTTGGAATTCATATTCCAAACTAGGGAGTCACCCACATCAGTGTACATGATAGATTTAGCAATCTCCAGGAGCTCAAACCAAAGATTCATAAACTCCTGGTCAAAGCATCTTCTAAAAGTAATTCTTAGATTGCTACCATCCCTAGCTTTATCAACAGTTATATTACGCTCATTAGCTAAGTTATACAAATCCCAATATTGAGTAGCCAAGGTAGCATTACCAAACCAATGATTCTCCCAGAATCTAGCTCTCTTGCCATTACCTATGTTCCAGGAGAAACCAGGTTTAGCAGCTTGAGCTGCCCAGAGCACTCCTTTCCAGAAAGGTGAAGCCCCAGCAGCAGAGCAAGCAAAAATGTTATTATTCTGGAGGCCATACTTGGAATCAATAATGTTCTTCCAAATTTGACCCTCAGACTTATAGTATCTACTCACCCAAGAGGCCAGCAGGCACAAGTTCATATCCCCAATGTCAGTAATACCAAGCCCCCCAAATTCTTTCCTCATAGTGAGGGAACCCCAAGCTGACAAATGGTATTTGTGATGACCCTCATACTCATCCCAAAAACAGTGAGCCAGCTAAGAATTAACAAGCTTAATAGCCCACTTAGGGAATTTAATGTACCCCATAAGGTAGGTAGGGATACTAGCTAAACAGGCTTGAACTAGGATCCTCCTCTTCGCCTCAGAGCCATTGCAGAGTTTGGGCTACCTTCCTCTTCCTCGACCCATCCTTAATGCCAGCAGGGAGTGAACTTGTCCTCGTGAGGATACGTGCAGTGTTCCGTGCACAATGAAAAGATATCGTTTGACCATCCGTGAAGTAATAACCTGTATGAAAAGATATCGTTTGACCATCCGCGAAGTAATGCATGCTAGCTAAACTAATATTACCTCCATTCCAAAATAAGTGACGCATTTTAAAACGGAGGAAGTAATAACCTGAATACTAGGCCCGTAAGGGATCGATTTTTGTGGATTTTTTGATTTTTCTTTATGGTTGCTATGAAAATAACGTGTGTCCTACCCGGTCATTGTTTCTTTACTGGTCAAACTTGTCTGCACCGCTATGTACAAGATTTGACACATGGGTGACGCGTGGGAGCAAACAGTGTACGTGTGTGATTTTGTGGTGATACCTTTTTTTTCTCTCTTCTTCTCGTGTGTCCAGTTCTCGCTGGAACTCTTTGCAGCCCACCGCTTCGCCACCGTACAAGGGTATTTTTTTGGGAAAAGGAGTTTAAGACTCCCAACCTCTGCATCAATCAATACATACAGCCATCTTTATTTATTATTTAATATAGATCTAACAAGAATATAATCAAGCCACTCGAAGTCGTCACTCACACCTACAAAACTCAATAATGTAGAGTGCTCTCACTCCTCATATCTAAAACCGGTGTCGTTGCTGATCCATCCACATAACGTATCGGAACGCACTGCCGGTGCAGCAGACCTAAAGCACAAACCACATGCACACGTTTTAGATGCCGTCATCATTATCGAACCACTGACCCATTTTCAGGAGAGAGATCTACATCATCCTTGCCAGTCCGTCCATCTGTCGACACCACCATGGCTCCCAATGGCGCCACCACCCCGCGCTCGTCCGTCCAGACGCGAAGATTCTGGAAGATCTGTCGTGCGTAGCACCTGCCGACCAGACATGACACAACATAGCACCTGTCGGCCAGGCATGACTTGACATCTTCACCGAAAGCTCCGTGCAAGACGAAGCCGCTCCACCTCCCGCCTTTGTCTTCCAGCTCTGCTCCACAAACGATGCTCCCAAGAGAGAAAACGACACTGCAGTACCGTCATCGTCCGATTTGAAAGACCAGATCCCAGGGTTTCCCCCGGAGTAGTACGAGTGGGTAGACAGTAGTTACACGTCGATGCCTTCATCAAGATAACGATGCAGAACGCCGCCATCCACTACTAGGGAAAACCTTATACAAAGAAGCTTATCAGTAGCATTGGTCAAAAGAATGCGCTACTGCTACCTACCAGTAGCGCGGTGTATAAAAGCCTGCTACTACTATATAAGTAGCAGTAGCGCGGCCCAGATAAAAAGCGCTACTACTATAACTGCCACACCATTGCCGGCAGGCTAGGTATAGTAGTAGCGCCGGTCTACAGTCAACGCTACTGCTATTGGTCTTAGCAGTAGCGCTCTTCCTGGCCCCGCGCTACTGCTATGGGTGCCCTATCCCCAAATTTTTCTCCCCCGCGTCCGACCATCTTCTTCCTCCCCTCACTCCCCGCTGCCTCACTCCTCCGCTGCCGCCGTGTTGCCGTCGCCACCGCATTGCCGCCGCCGTCCTCCCTCCTCCTTCCTCAGTGTGCCCTCCTCCCCCTCCTCCTCCACCAAGCCCTCCTCCCTCCTCTCCTCCGGCCAAGCCCTCCTCCCACCCACCTCCTCCTCCTCCTCCTCTCTCCTCCTCCTCCCACCCTCCTTCCTTCCTCCTCCTCTCCTCCTCCTCCTCCCTCCCCACCCCTGCTCCCTCCTCCTCCCCACCCTGCCTCCCTCCTCCTCCCTCATCTCTCCTCACTGTTCTTGCATAGAGTAGATTTTTTAGTAAATTAGTAAAAATTCAAACTAGCTAGGTTAACTAGTTTAATTAGGTTAATTATCTAGGTTAACTAACTAGGTTATTTATAGTAAGTACTTAATAGAACTAGTTTATTTATAGTAAGTGCTTAATAGAACTAGTTTATTTATAGTAAGTTCTTCATAGAATTAGTTTATTTATAGTAAGTGGTTAATATATTTTGTTTATATTTTGTTTATGCAAAAATCAAGTATTTGCCCCGCCTCATCCCCGCAGTCGTCCCCATCGTCGACCCCTTAAGACCTCTAGGTGAGAATGCTAGTGCTAGTTGCCATGTCGTTGATGTCGATGATGATGCATTCTAAATATAGAGGATGTCTTGGTGTTCTTGTTTGCAATGTGCCTCCGAGTGGCCTATGTTTTGCCGGAATGTTGATTTGTTTCCGTCCCGGCAAATTTCAGGCCTTCGATATGTCCTGTCTTTAGCAAAGGTCGTGCCGATTTTTTTTCATAAATTTTAGCATGACTTGTGCTACAATGCAGGGCATATTGAGTGCTTGTGATTTGCCAGAATGGAAACTCAATAATATTTCGGCAAAACATAGGGCATTTTTTATATGTCATTGCTCGATATATGGAACGAGTTGACTTTAGGTCTGTTCCTCCTTGTGTGTCTTTCAGTGAGGGAGCATGTCCACCATATATATATTTGAGAGAGGAAGAATGCCGACTGTTGTCGTGGGGGTCACTTCTCCTTCTTCTCTTTGTGCTAAACCTTTGTTATGCACTAGGGGAAGAAGGAGTAGCGACCATCACCGACGGTCGAAAAATCGGTGAGGGAGTGTCCACCATATATGAGAGAAGAAGAATGCCGACTGTTGTCGTGGGGGTCGCTTCTCCTTCTTTTCCTTGTGCTAGATATTTGTAATGCACTAGGGAAAGGAGAAGTAGCAACCATCACCGACGATCGCAATATCATAGAGGGAGTGCCTGTTGGAAATATGCCTTAGAGGCAATAATAAATTAGTTATTATTATCATATTTCCTTGTTTATGATAATCGTTTATTATCCATGCTATAATTGTATTGATAGGAAACTCAGATACATGTGTGGGTACATAGACAACACCATGTCCCTAGTAAGCCTCTAGTTGACTAGCTTGTTGATCAATAGATGGTTACGGTTTCCGACCATGGACATTGGATGTCGTTGATAACGGATCACATCATTAGGAGAATGATGTGATGGACAAGACCCAATCCTAAGCCTAGCACAAAGATCGTAGTTCAGTATGCTAAAGCTTTTCTAATGTCAAGTATCATTTCGTTAGACCATGAGATTGTGCAACTCCGGATACCGTAGGAATGCTTTGGGTGTACCAAACGTCACAACGAATCGGGTGGCTATAAAGGTGCACTACGGGTATCTCCGAAAGTGTCATTGGGTTGGCACGAATCGAGGCGGGATTTGTCACTCCGTGTGACGGAGAGGTATCTCTAGGCCCACTCGGTAGGACATCATCATAATGTGCACAATGTGACCAAGGGGTTGATCACGGGATGATGTGTTACGGAACGAGTAAAGAGACTTGCCGGTAACGAGATTGAACAAGGTATCGGGATACCGACGATCGAATCTCGGGCAAGTACTATACCGCTAGACAAAGGAAATTGCATACGGGATTGATTGAATCCTCGACATCGTGGTTCATCCAATGAGATCATCGTGGAACATGTGGGAGCCAACATGGGTATCCAGATCCCGCTGTTGGTTATTGGCCGGAGAGTTGTCTCGGTCATGTCTGCATGGTTCCCGAACCCGTAGGGTCTACACACTTAAGGTTCGATGACGCTAGGGTTATAGGGAATAGATATACGTGGTTACCGAATGTTGTTCGGAGTCCCGGATGAGATCTCGGACGTCACGAGGAGTTCCGGAATGGTCCGGAGGTAAAGATTTATATATGGGAAGTCCTGTTTTGGTCAGGAAAAGTTTGGTGCTATCGGTAACATATCTGAGGGACCACGGGAGGGTCCGGGGTCCACCAAGTGGGGCCACCGGCCCAGAGGGCAACATGGGCCAAGTGTGGAGGAGACCAGCCCTGGTGGGCTGGTGCCCCCACCAGGCCCAAGGCGCCTAGGGTTTGGGAAGGGCGCCCACCTTACTTGGGGGCAAGTTTCCCTCTCCCCTTGGCCGCCACCCTAGATGGGTTTTGGGGCTGCCGCACCCTTGGGGTGGGAACCCTAGAGGAGGCGCAGCCCCCTTCCTCTCCCCTACATATAGTTGAGGTCTTTGGGGCTGCAAACACATGAGTTTTGACCTCTCCAGGCGCAGCCCTACCTCTCTCCCTCCTCGTCTCTCGCGGTGCTTGGTGAAGCCCTGCTGGAATACCACGCTCCTCCATCACCACCACGTTGTGTGCTGCTGCTGGATGGAGTCTTCCCAACCTCTCCCTCTCTCCTTGCTGGATCAAGGCATGGGAGACATCACCGGGCTGCACGTGTGTTGAACGCGGAGGTGCCGTCCGTTCGGCACAAGGATCTCCGGTGATTTGGATCACGACGAGTATGACTCCTTCAACCCCGTTCTCTTGAACGCTTCCGCTTAGCGATCTACAAGGGTATGTAGATGCACTCTCCTTCCCCTCGTTGCTAGATTACTCCATAGATTGATCTTGGTGATGCGTAGAAAATTTTGAATTTCTGTTACATTCCCCAACAGTGGCATCATGAGCTAGGTCTATTGCGTAGATTCTATGCACGAGTAGAACACAAGTTGTTGTGGGCGTTGATTTTGTTCAATATGCTTACCGTTACTAGTCCTATCTTGTTTCGACGGTATTGTGGGATGAAGCGGCCCGGACCGACCTTACACGTACACTTACGTGAGACAGGTTCCACCGACTGACATGCACTTGTTGCATAAGGTGGCTAGCGGGTGCCAGTCTCTCCCACTTTAGTCGGATCGGATTCGATGAAAAGGGTCCTTATGAAGGGTAAATAGCAATTGGCATATCACGTTGTGGCTTTTGCGTAGGTAAGAAACGTTCTTGCTAGAAACCCATAGCAGCCACGTAAAACATGCAAACAACAATTAGGTGACGTCTAACTTGTTTTTGCAGGGTATGCTATGTGATGCGATATGGCCAAAGGAATGTGATGAATGATATGTGATGTATGAGATTGATCATGTTCTTGTAATAGGAATCACGACTTGCTTGTTGATGAGTATGACAACCGACAGGAGCCATAGGAGTTGTCTTAATTTATTGTATGACCTTCGTGTCACTGAATAACGCCATGTAATTACTTTACTTCTTTGCTAAACCGTTAGCCATAGTAGTAGAAGTAATAAGTTGGCGAGACAACTTCATCGAGACACGATGATGGAGATCATGATGATGGAGATCATGGTGTCATGCCGGTGACGATGATGATCATGGAGCCCCGAAGATGGAGATCAAAAGGAGCAAAATGACATCGGCCATATCATGTCACTATTTGATTGCATGTGATGTTTATCATGTTTATGCATCTTATTTGCTTAGAACGACGGTAGTAAATAAGATGATCCCTCATAATAATTTCAAGAAAGTGTTCCCCCTAACTGTGCACCGTTGCGAAAGTTCGTTGTTTCGAAGCACCACGTGATGATCGGGTGTGATAGATTCTAACGTTCACATACAACGTGTGTAAGCCAGATTTACACACACGAAACACTTAGGTTGACTTGACGAGCCTAGCATGTATAGACATGGCCTCGGAACACAAGAGACCGAAAGGTCGAGCATGAGTCGTATAGTAGATACGATCAACATGAAGATGTTCACCGATGATGACTAGTCCGTCTCATGTGATGATCGGACACGACCTAGTTGACTCGGATCATGTATCACTTAGATGACTAGAGGGATGTCTATCTGAGTGGGAGTTCATTAGATGAACTTAATTATCATGAACATAGTCAAAAGGTCATTGCAAATTATGTCGTAAGCTCGCGCTTTAGTTCTACTGTTTTAGATATGTTCCTAGAGAAAATATAGTTTGAAAGTTTATAGTAGCAATTATGCGGACTAGGTCCATAAACTGAGGATTGTCCTCGTTGCTTCGTAGAAGGCTTATGTCCTTGATGCACCGCTCGGTGTGCTGAACCTCGAACGTCGTCTGTGGATGTTGTGAACATCTAACATACACGTTTTGATAACTACGTGATAGTTCAGTTAAATGGTTTAGAGTTGAGGCACCAAAGACGATTTCGAAACGTCGCAAAACATATGAGATGTTTCGAGGGCTGAAATTGGGATTTCAGGCTCGTGCCCACGTCAGAGGTATAAGACCTCCGACGAGCTTCTTGGCCTACAAACTAAGGGAGAAAAGCTCAATCGTTGAGCTTGTACTCAGATTGTCTGGGTACAACAATCACTTGAATTGAGTGGGAGTTAATCTTCCAGATGAGATAGTGATGTTTCTCCAAAGTCATTGCCACCAAGCTACTAGAGCTTCGTGATGAACTATAACATATCAGGGATAGATATGATGATCCTTGAAGTATTCGCGATGTTTGACACCGCGAAAGTAGAAATCAAGAAGGAGCATCAATTGTTGATGGTTGGTGAAACCACTAGTTTCAAGAAGGGCAAGGGCAAGAAGGGATACTTCATGAAACGGCAAATCAGCTGCTGCTCTAGTGAAGAAACCCAAGGTTGAACCCAAACCCGAGACTAAGTGCTTCTGTAATAAGGGAACATCCACTGGAGCAGAATTACCCTAGATACTTGGTAGATGAGAAGGCTGGCAAGGTCGATAGAAGTATATTGGTTATACATTTTGTTAATGTGTACTTTACTAGTACTCCTAGTAGCATTAGGGTATTAGATACCGGTTCGGTTGCTAAGTGTTAGTAACTCGAAATAAAAGCTACGGAATAAATGGAGACTAGCTAAAGGTGAGATGACGATGTGTGTTGGAAGTGTTTCCAAGGTTGATGTGATCAAGCATCGCCTGCTCTGTCTACCATCGAGATTGGTCTTAAACCTAAATAATTGTTATTTGGTGTTTGCGTTGAGCATAGACATGATTGGATTATGTCTATCACAATATGTTTATTCATTTAAGGAGAATAATGGTTACTCTATTTATTTGAATAAAACCTTCAATGGTCTTGCACCTAAAAGAATGGTTTATTGAATCTCGATCGTAGTGATACACATTTTCATGCCAAAAGATATAAGCTAGTAATGATAGTACCACTTACTTGTGGCACTGCCATGTAAGTCATATTGGTATAAAACGCATGAAGAAGCTCCATGTTGATGGATCTTTGGACTCACTCGTTTTGAAAAGTTTGAGACATGCGAACCATGTCTATTGGTGTATATGCATGAAGAAACTCCATGCAAATGGACCGTTTGGACTCACTTGATTTTGAATCACTTGAGACATGCAAATCGTACCACATGGGCAAGATGACTGAAAAGCCTCGTTTTCAGTAAGATGGAACAAGATAGAAACTCGTTGGAAGTAACACATTTTGATGTGTGCGGTCCAATGAGTGCTGAGGCATGCAGTGAATATCGTTATGTTCTTACTTCACAGATGATTTGAGTAGATGTTGAGTATATTTACTTGATGAAACACAAGTCTGAATTATTGAAAGGTTCAAGTAATTTCAGAGTGAATTTGAAGATCTTCGTGACAAGAGGATAAAATGTCTGTGATATGATCATAGAGATGGATATCTGAGTTACGAGCTTAGGCACACAATTAAGACATTGTGGAAATTGTTTCAAAATTAATACCGCCTGGAACACCATAGTGTGATGGCGTGTCCGAACATCATAGTTGCACCCTATTGGATATGGTGCGTACCATGATGTCTCTTATCGAATTACCACTATCGTTCATGGGTTAGGCATTAGAGACAACCGCATTCACTTTAAATAGGGCACCACGTAATTCCGTTGAGATGACACCGTATGAACTATGGTTTAGAGAAACCTAAGCTGTCGTTTCTTGAAAGTTTGGGGCTGCAACGCTTACGTGAAAAAGTTTCATCGTAACAAGCTCGAACCCAAAACGGATAAATGCATCTTCATAGGATACCCAAAATGGTTGGGTATACCTCCTATCTCTGACCCGGAAGCAAAAGTAATTGTTTCTAGAAACGGGTCCTTTCTCGAGGAAAAGTTTCTCTCGAAAGAATTGAGTGGGAGGATGGTGGAGACTTGATGAGGTTATTGAACGATCACTTCAACGAGTGTGTAGCAGGGCACAGGAAGTTGTTCCTGTGGCACCTACACCAATTGAAGTGGAAGTTGATGATAGTGATCATGAAACTTCGGATCAAGTCACTACCGAACCTCGTAGGGTGACAAGGATGCGTACTACTTGAGAATGGTACAAGAATCATGTCTTGAAGGTCATGTTGCTAGACAACAATGAACCTACGAGCTATGGAGAAGCGATGGTGGGCCCGGATTCCGACAAATGGCTTGAGGCCATAAAATCCGAGAGAGGATCCATGTATGAAAACAAAGTGTAGACTTTGGAAGAACTACTTGATGGTCGTAAAGGATGTTGGGTACAGATGGATTTTAGAAGAAGACGAACAATGATGGTAAGTGTCACCATTAAGAAAGCTCGACTTGTCGTTAAGATGTTTTCCGACAAGTTCAAGGAGTTGAATGCGATGAGACTTTCTCATTCGTAGCGATGCTAAGAGTCTGTTAGAATTATATTAGCAATTACTGCATGATTTATGAAATCTTGCAAATAGGATGTCAAAACATTGTTTCCTCGACGATATTCTTGAGGAAAGGTTGTGTGTGATACAACCAGAAGGTCTTGTCAATCCTGAAAGATGCTAACAAGTGTGCAAAGCTCCAGCAGTCCTTCTAAGGACTGGAGTAAGCATCTCGGAGTTAGAATATACGCTTTGATGAGATGATCAAAGATTTTGCGTTTATACAGAGTTTATGAGAAACTTGTATTTCCAAAGAAGTGAGTGGGAGCACTATAGAATTTCTGATAAGTATATGTTGTTGACATATTGTTGATCAGAAATAATGTAGAATTTCTGGAAAGCATATAGGGTTATTTGAAAAGTGTTTTTCAAAGAAAACCTGGATTAAGCTACTTGAACGTTGAGCATCAAGATCTATGAGGATAGATCAAAATGCTAAATGGTACTTTCAAATGAGCACATTCTGAGGGAGTCCTGGATTAGGGGGTGTCCGGATAGCCGAACTATCACCGATGGCAGGACTCCTGGACTATGAAGATACAAGATTGAAGACTTCGTCCCGTGTCCGGATGGGACTTTCCTTGGCGTGGAAGGCAAGCTTGGCGATACGGATATGTAGATCTCCTACCATTGTAACCGACTCTATGTAACCCTAACCCTATCCGGTGTCTATATAAACCGGAGGGTTTTAGTCCATAGGAAAAACAACAATCATACCATAGGCTAGCTTCTAGGGTTTAGCCTCCTTGATCTCGTGGTAGATCTACTCTTGTACTACCCATATCATCAATATTAATCAAGCGGGAGTAGGGTTTTACCTCCATCGAGAGGGCCCAACCTGGGTAAAACATCGTGTCCCTTGTCTCCTGTTACCATCCGCCTAGACGCACAGCTCGGGACCCCTACCCGAGATCCGCCGGTTTTGACATCGACATTGGTGCTTTCATTGAGAGTTCTCTCGTGCGTCGCTATCGGAAGGATGCCTCATCCCGCCTTTAAAGACGGCACCGTTGTTAAAGGAGCTTTGGCCATCGGCCAAACTCTCCGGCTAGGCGGTTTTCTTATGACCGTCTGTTCGCCGCGCTACCGACGATGACTTCTCGGGTCATCGAAAGCAATCTTCACGTTAACTCGGAACTTGCCGAGCAGTTAGATCCGATGGAGCTCTCTTCCTTAAACGAGCTCTTGGATCGCGATCGCCGCCTCGGGAGTCGCCATGATCACGATCGATTGGGCCTAAAACCGATCCGAGAGAGATCAACTCTCCTCAGTTACCCACCACGTTGCCGTGGTAGAGGAACAATACGGCGACTCTTCTCCTACCTTAAGGAATAGCTATGTCCGATTCTGACCCCTCCATGCCGGATTCAGCGGAGGGAGGACACCGCCAAGCCACGAACTTAAAGTCGCAGCGGGCTAGATTCATTGGGCAACTTCCAAGAACCCATGCTTCCAAGTTCGAAACTTCTTGGCCCTCGAATCTTAGATCGGACGGGGTTCAGAATTTAATTCCACCCGCCCACCCAAACATAAGCGATCTATCCCAAATTCGGCAAGAGCCCGGTGAAACAAAGACATCATTATCGGGCCGATTTCTCTTGGTTATGGACAGGATAAAGGATCGCCGTGAGGGGACGTAATCTCATTCTTCTGCAATAATTACACGGACAAGGGAATCCTAAACGCCATAAGTCGTCGTGAAATTACACGCTTCGTTGACTTGGCGTCCATAGTACGAAAGTACTGCGCGATGGAGAGCGCCTGGAAAACCGAAATCAAATTTTGGGTAGTCCGGCCCCGGATACGACCCTAGTCCGAAATAAAAGGGTGCATTATCACCAGGCACCTGGGTTACATACCAAAAAGCAAACCCCCCCCCCAAAGGGCATGGAACCGTACTGGAGGGATGGCTCAATGGACCCTGCAAAATTCATAGCACAGAGGGCGCCACTCCAACTCATAGCCTTAGAGCATGTTGGATACTACGGCAGGTGGCTAAAAGTGGCGAAGAGCTCTTAGCTCCAGATCACCAGCCCAGCAATACCAGTACGGTATTAACAGTCTTTGAGACTTTCGCATCAAATAATATGCGGAAACGAACACTCCGCAGCCTTGCTGAAGTCTACCAGATAGCAACAATAAATCCATGGAGGACACGGCTATTACCTTTAACGCCAATGATTTAACCTAAATTCGAACAGCCCGAGCACCACCACATTGGTCCTCGGTCCAATAGTGGACGGCTTTCGCCTTACCAAGGTACTCATGGACGGCAGCAGCGGATTAAACCTCATCTACGAGGAAACCCTTCGAAAAATGGAAATAGACTGGAGCCGATTGAGCAAAGCAGCACAACCTTTAGAGGAATAATCCCATCGGGAAGCATCTTTGTCAGAAAGATCACACTAGATGTGGTGTTCGGCACGCCGGACAATTATAGGTCCGAGGAGGTCACATTCCAAGTGGCCCTGTTCAGCAGCGGATACCACGCTCTATTAGGGCGAGAGGCATTCAAAAAATTTCAAGCTATACCCCATTACGGGTACATGAAGCTCAAAATGCCCGGACCCAACAGAATTATCACTCTCGCTAGTGACCCGGACATAGCGGTCCGCGCCAAAAATAAAACAGCCGCACTTGCCCTTGAGGCACTATCCGAAGCCCTAGCGGCAGAGGAACTCACTGCGCTGCGCTCCACGGTGGATAGGGACGATGTGATACTCGATAAGAGATCCAAGTCCACCTCTTTTAAACCTGCAGACGAAATAGTCAAATTCCAAGTCCATCCAACGGACCCTACAAAAACGGCCTCCATCGGGGCACAATTAAACCCTGATGTGGACGCCAGACACGAGAATTCCTACGCGAAAATTTGGACATTTTGCCGGCACCCTTCGGACATGCCAGAATCCCACGCCTACCGGCGGAGAGCACAGCCTAAATATCCTAAAAGGATTCAAGCCAGCCAAACAAGCTCTTCGGTGTTTCTCCGAACCCAAGAGACAGGCCATGGGAGAGGAGCTAGCCAAACTATTGGAGGCCGGATTCATCAGAGATATTAAACATCCGGACTGGCTAGCAAACCTGGTAATGGTACCAAAGAAGGACAAATCCTGGCGCCTATGTGTCGATTTTAAGGACCTTAACAAGGCTTGCCCAAAGGATCCTGTCGTGGAATTGTCACGGCAGATGTCCTCGTGAAAGGACTTAGTCGCAGGGCCATCGTACGGGTTAACTTAGAGGGGTTAAAGCGGACACAAAGACACAGGAGTTATACTAGTTCGGCCCCTTCGGTGAAGGAAAAGCCTACGTCTAGTTGTGATGGGATTGATGTGATTTCGGTGACTAGGGAGCAATAGCTTCGCCTAAGCCTCGAATCGTTTCTCCTTAACCCGCCGCCGGGTCGTCCCCTTATATACACGGGTTGACGCCCGACCAGTCTACAGAGTCCCGATCCGGCTCATACAAGTGTCCGGCTCGGTCTCTTCTCTCTTATCTTACAGCTCAAGTTACAAGACTAAGGCGGTTTACATGAATGGACCCTAATCCGCCTCTAGGCTTTGGGCCTCCTCCGTGGGCCACGATCATGGATTTAGGTAACCCGCCCTTCTGGCGGTTTACACTCGGTAGTTATATCCCCAACATTAGGCCCCAGATTGACTTGAACCGGTTCATGTTAATCTTCAACATCTTCAGGAAGCTCTGAATCTCCCTTCATACTCCGTAAACCGCCATCTGCTTGAACTGCCGTGTCGTCATCTTTAATAAAGAAATCCAAACAGTAAGATTCCCTTTCATTTAATGCTATCCCGGAAATTGAGGCGACCGCTGCGCCGTCCGCCGCTTTTGACTCCTCGATTCTCATGTTTGTTAATTGCCCCGGTTCCTTATAAATAGACCGGCAGACCCCTTTCTCTTCTTCTTCCGCTCTTCTCCTTCCTCGCGACGCTCCAGCCTTGAAGCTCCGCCGCCGCCGCCGACCTTCGACCGCCGCGTCAGCGCCAGGCCGCTGCATCAACCTCGACCGACCAGAAGCTTTTAGCGCTCCTCGCGCTTCGGCGCGATCGTAAGGCTCCTCTTCGAGCCCTAGATCCACATCTGAAGGTCCTGTTCCTCTTGTAGTTCATGGGTGTTCATCGAGTGTCCTTATACCTGCCTCGCCATGGCAGTATGATTCGCCGTAGTACACATCTGTGCGGCGACCGCCCGCCATCAGTTTTACTCCTTGTTCATCTTTCATTTTGTTCAGATCTTCTTGTTTAGGATGCACGAACCTTCCTGCCCTCTATGAGGCTTGCATAGGTCGCAAAAAATTTCTTCACTGAACCTTCGGTAGATCTAAATCACTTCCATTCGCGTGTGAAATCTGTTTCTGTCCATACTTAGTAAATTTTTCAGGTCTGTCTCTTTTGGCGGTTTAACTTTTTGATAGCTAACCCGTCACTCCATTAGTCCTCGCTAAACCGAATCGAAATCGGCTGCCAATCGCCGTTTAACATTGTATAATGTGCCCGAACCGTTTAACGGTGAACCGTTTTTTTTCTTTCGCAGTTTTAGTCTTCCGGAATGGCCCCGCAATTCTCAGCGTGCAATTGGGTCCGGTCTAAGGCCACCGAGACGCAACTCAACGGATACGTCACCACCGGCGCTTTAGCTGCTAAAAATGTCCTCCACTGGCGGGTTCCGGATGCCGAATGCCCTCCCAATCCGCAAGAAGGAGAAGTGATTGTATTTGTGCAAAGACTTAGACCAGGATTCTGCCGCCGGTTCAAAATTCTTCCGGACGCCCTTGCAAGTTTTCAGCTCCATCCGCAGGATATTGGCCCGAACTCGTGTCAAACATATGCAATTTTCAAGTTTTCGTGAAGTCTATCTTCAAGAAGAACCATCTGTGGAGCTGTTCCGGGACTTTTTCCACTTGAACCGTCGACAGAATTTTCTCGATGGTCCCAACACCGAGCTGGCGGCATTTCAATCCGTAAGAGGAAGGAAGCGGACTTTCCTCACGCCAAACACCACAGCCATCCAAAAGATTGGAACCAAACCTGGTTCTCTCGCCGAACACTGCTTCCCGCCAACGAGAATCCTTTGCGGGTTACCGTCCTCACCGCTCAAGAACCATCATCCGCTGCCTTTTACGCTTAACCGCTGAACGGAAGAACTTCGCGCCTCAAATTATCAAGCTCCGGGCTCTAATGGCCAATGGCTTAACTGGTGTGGACCTTGTGCGGTGTTGGGTTTCTTGGGGCGTCTTGCCACTAAGCCGCCGGCCCGGATTGATGCACGAATATACTGGCAGCCTCAAAGACCCTCAAAGACGTCACGAGTTACCAATAACTGAACTTGAGGTCACAGAGACTATAAAGAGGATGCTTGATGAACCGATCTCCGTCTGCAGCCTAACCGGGTTGGCTCCATTCTGTGTTGCCAACAAACCGCCTCATGTAAGGCTCGCTCACCGCTTTTGGGCCTTTAATACTTTGTTGATATTCATTAATCCTTGTTACCTCGCAGCTAACAGCTCCTTCGAAGCGGACCAAACCGCCCGGCTCCGCGTGTAAAGTCCAAGGCTACCAAAAGGCTAGCAAGAGGAAAACCGCCGAGTCTTCCGATCCGCCGAAGACGTAAGATTCGTAAGCCGAGGTAAAGCTTGATACCCTCGAGGGAGTCGCCGTAAACCGCTCTTCTCTTTATGTTTCTTCTTGCTTATAACTTGTTCCTTTTATTGACAATTGAAACTCACAGGATGATGTGAAGCCACCATGCCGACCATGTTGAGGTAATCCTACTTTCTTCCGAATCCGACTCGTGCGGTTAAAAGAATTCGCCGCAGTCCGGAAAGTGAAAAATCTCATTCCTATGCTCACCTGAATCCAAAACTTTCTTTGAAGACACAGCAGATCAAGAGCGCCTGACGACCCGCACATGCCGCCAACAGATTACCTCGTCCGGGTTACAGACACACCAACCCGGAAGCGCCGCCCGTGAGGTGACTTGTTCTCTTGAAAACGTTATCCCTTAAAGGGTTTCTTCGATGTCCTCTCAATCCGTCGACCCAATTATCAGGCCTCTTCCAACTCCTCCGGCGGTTCATCAACCACGCAATCGCCTCCGCTTAAAGTTGCCGCAGGTAAGTATCATACTTCGTCCCGCCAATTCGGTTTTTATTTGCGTTTGGTCGATTTATCTTACTCTAATTTCAACACCGCAGCACCAAGGCTCGCTTGAGTAAAAAGCAAAACTCTTGAGCCTCTGCAGATGTTGATCCGGAGAAGACCCAGAGCAGCAGGGCGAAAATCCTCAAGTCGCGAAGAATAGCTCGCGAGTTGTACCGAGACGACATTGCTGATCCGCTTAAACCGAACCGGAGGCCCAAGTGGAAACCTCGCATCCTGCTCCACCGAGCCCGCCGCAGAGCGGGTCATAACTGTTGAACCGCCGAGCCAGAGCATGAAGGCACCAAGCCCAAAGAAGACCGCCAATCCGGCCAGCCCGGTCAAAAATGATGATGTTATTGTGACGGGCACTGGCTACACCACTCCTAGCCAACCGGTCGCTTTAGCAAAACACAGCGCCAAGGAAGAGTCTGCCACTATGAGTAAAGATAAGGGGAAAACTGATCTGTCAGCTTATGACAACTTCTCTGCCCAAGAACTTCTCTCCGGGTTTCTGAACCGGCTCTACACAAGCCGTGACTTTGAAGCTGGTCTGGTAAACCGTATGAAGGACCGCTATGAGGTAAAGGAGTTATGTCTTGTACTTTGGCTGTATAGTAGCCCCCAAGGGTCGGTTTAACTGTGCATAGCTAAACCGGCACTTAATTTTGCATAGAAACCATACGCCTTAAACTGCAGATCAGAGCCCCAAGGGTCGGTTCAACTAAGCATAGTTAAACCGACTTAATTTCTGATCCTCATAGCAAACCGAGATCAACTAGCCATTAGCCCCCAAGTGCCAAGTTGAATATTTGTATTGAGCTTGGGACTTTATAATGAAACAACTAACATGCTCCATTTGTTATCGTAATGAAATATACCAAAGAAACCGTGTAACTCAAGGACCTTCGCCAATCCGAAACTCAACAAGCAGAAACCACCAAGGCCAAGGATGAATTGAAAACTGCCTTGGCCACTATGGAACAGCTGAAAGAGTGGTATAAATCTGAGCGGGCCAATTGGGACACCGAGAAGGCCGGTTTGATCAAACGGGCGGAAGATGCTGAATCAGCTCTTAAACCGGTGACTGAAGAGCTTATCCGACTGAAGCGCCAAGTTCATGCCATGACCTCTGCCATCTTGGGTAAGAAAATTTTGCACTGACTACCTCTGTTTTGATTCTCCCGCCGGTTTAACCGGAGCTATCTCGAACGGTCAGCAGCAACCGTATTGCTCATCTGGGCTCGATGTGCGGAAGAAGCTCAAGGCCGCTTATACACCGATTGAGCAGCTGATACCGGCGCCCAATGAGTCATATGTGCCACATGTACGACAACACAGCTCCATCCTTGATCAAAGACACCTTTGGACCGGCTGTCCATGGTGCCGGGCAGCTTGAAGAGTTGAAACGATCCGCGCCCGGCTGGCACTCATCGTTTCGACTCGCGCCAAGGCGTGGATAGCAGACCTTGATCCGGCCGACATAGCCAAGGGTTTCAGCGCCAAGAGAACGGTGAAGCCTTTGATAATGACGCTCAAACGAATAACAAAGGAGATGCGTCATTTGGCGAGTCAATCGGCAGCAGGTTAACTGGCGGTTCACCGCTTTTTATGACGCAAACAACAAGCGGGTGGAGTTTGTCATTCCTGAAGTGCGAGCCTTGTTCCTCCAATCTGTAAGCACACTTATGCCCTCGACGCTGATCCGCTAAGCTTATAAGTGAAGAGGCTGTCTTTCGTGCCTTAACCGGATTGACTGGTCCACCAATGACTTCCGGCTTTGGGTGATGAAGAGGAAGAAGTTGAACCGACGCCAGCGCCTCTACCTCACGCCAACTGGCGAAGAGGCGTAATCCGTCAAGCCGGGTGACGCCTCCGAAACTGCTAGCCATAACGCCATGCGAAACACCGGGCCTTGGAAGGCCTTGTAATAGGATAGTTAGCACTTTGTTTTGAACAATGCCTTTATGACCTCAGTCTGTATCCTTTGCATGATGGTACTGATACTTTGGATTGATGAACTGTCAACTTAGTTCGCCTGCAATCACAAATTCTTTAAACCGCCAGGGCGGCTTGTGTCGCCAGCCGGCTTGTGATGCTTATATATTTATATAAGAAAATATGGATGTATATGACCAAACTTTATGATACAAAAATACCTGCCAGCGTCGGGCATCCAGTTGGCCTAGCCAATCTTGAGGCGGAGGTTGTATAAACCATTACCGTCAAAGGAGAAAACAACTCAGTGCTTAGAATGCCGGTTTACCGTGTAAACCGTGGTAAGGCATGACAAGCCCCTGTTACTCCATAATGGGATGTTAACAGAAAAATCAAACCGAACAAAATCACCGGATTAAAATGGACTGAATCCGCCAACCGACAACTTGAATCTGGTTTAAAAGGTTGTCGGTTTAAGAAGGCAAACAAAATAAAAAGTGGTATGAAAACCACATGGAAGCAAAGGCAATGATAAAACCGCTTGCAAGAAGAGGCTTTATTGAGCTCGATCGATGGTGTTACCATGGTCGGACAGACCAAGCTCCCCATAAGGTGTAGCGGTGGTTTAAGTCAGCCAGCCCCCAACTGAAACCGTGGCATTATGCCGATCAAGTGGCATGGCAATGGTTCGGGTTCACCAAGCCCCAAGTGATTCTATGGCCTTAGGCCGACCAAGAGGCGGATCGGTTCAGACGTGACCACGTCCCCAAGTGATCTGGTGGCTTTCGCCCATCAAAAGGTGTTGCATTGGTTCGACACCACCAAGCCCCCAAGTGACAAAAACTTCAAAAGCAAGACCAAGGGTTAAACCGAGGCTGCTTTGCAACAACATCTCCATGTACCCAAACCGACTTTTACGTAATCGGATACCCCGCTTAGCCGAGGATCCGTTTATTGCTTTTATTCATAATATATACATTGTCTTAATATGTACATAAGTGGAGCCGATGGCTCGTATAATAAGGTCAAGATGAGCTATGTTCCACGGCCGTTGGTCTCTCTCCGACGTGCGTGAGTCTTTTCGCTCTCGAACATCAATCGATAGTATGACCCGTTGTGCAGATTCTTGCTGACCACAAAGGGCCCTTCCCAAGGTGGGGATAGCTTGTGCATATCATGCGGTCTTGAATGAGCCAAGCACCAAGTCTCCTTCCCGAAGGTTCTTGTTCTAACCGCCGATCGTGATACCGACGAAGATCCTGGCTGGTAAATCGCCGAACGAGCAGCCGCCATATCTCGCTCTTCATCCAGCCGATCCAAAGCGCCCTGCCGTGCTGCCTCGCTATCGGCCTCAACATAGGCTGCCACGCTGGGCGAGTCATGACGGATATCGCAGGGAGAAACGCGCCCGCCCATAGACCATAAAGAACGGTGTGTATCCAGTGGATCTGTTAGGGGTAGTATTGATACTCCATATCACAGATGGTAGCTCTTCTACCCAACAACCCGGCATCCTCTCCAAAGGGACCATAAGCCGGGTTTAATACCGCAAGATCTCCCGATTAGCTCGTTCCGCTTGACCATTGGACTGCGGGTGGGCCATCAAGAAACGCTGCCGGATGTGCTCGCTCACAAAACTCCTTCATGACTCCCTTGGACAAATTGGTGCCATTGTCCGTAATGATACCGTGTGGAAACCCAAACCGAAAATCACCTTTTGATGAACTGAACTGCCGTGGCCGCATCACACTTGCTAACAGGCTCTGCCTCTACCCACTTTGTAAATTTGTCGACCGCCACCAACAGGTGGGTCTTCTTGTCCTTGGACCTTTTGAAAGGTCCAGCCATATCCAGCCCCCAAGTCGCAAATGGCCAAGTAATTGGAATCATCCTCAATTCTTGGGCCGGTACATGAGCACGTCTGGAAAACTTTTGGCAACCATCACATCGTCTGACCAGATCTTCTGCATCAGCATGGGCAGTCAACCAATAGAAACCGTGGCGGAACGCTTTGGCTACCAAGGACTTTGAACCGGCGTGGTGACCACAGTCCCCTTCATGGATCTCACGCAATATCTCACGGCCTTCGTCAGGGGACACACAACGCTGAAACGCCTCGACACGCCGCAATGATGCAACTCGCCTTATATATGGTCATAGACTTAGACCGTCGAACTATCTGTCGGGCCAACGCCTCATCTTCCGTAACTCGCCCGGTTCATGTATGCCGATAAGGAGCATCCAATCCGAATGACATGCAAGGTTGCCACCAACCGAGCCTCCGGATCAGGAATAGCCAAATCAACTTCATCAGAAGCTTAAGCGACGGATTGTGCAAGACGTCAAGGAAGACATTGGGCGGACCGGTTTACGTTGAGAGCCCGGCCGCTTAGAGCATCCGCCGCTTCGTTCTTCCGACGATCCACATGGTCCACCGATATCCTTTAAAGTGTCCTGCAACAATATCCACCTCCCGACAGCACGCAGCCATGAGTGGATCTTTGAATCCCAAGTACACGATACTTGCTGGGCCACCAAGTCCGAGTCACCAAAGCACTTAACCCGCTTAGATTCATCTCCTTAGCCATCCGGAGACCATGGAGCAAGGCCTCATACTCAGCTGCATTGTTAGTACGGGGAACATTGTTAAGAACGAATAGAACTTGTCACCTCGTGGGGAAGTTAATACGACTCCAGCCCCGAGCCCTCCAATTGCTCGGACCCATCAAAGTGGATGGTCCAATAGGTATGATCCGCTTTTCTTCAGCGCTTGCAACTCTGTCCAATCGTTAATGAAATCCACAAGTGCTCGAGATTTTATCGCCGTCCGAGGCACATACCTTAAACCGTATGCCCAAGTTCTATAGCCCACTTAGCAATTCCGCCGCCGCTTCCGGTTCTCGTATGATATCTCCCAAAGGAGCTGAATCGACCACCGTGATGGGGTGCCCTTGAAAATATTGCTTCAGCTTCCGCTTGCCATAAAAACTCCATATACCAGCTTTCGCCAATGCAGATATCTTTGTTTAGACTCAATGAGGACCTCGCTAATGTAATAAACCGCCGTTGAACCGGATACTCCTTCCCCGCCTTTTCGTTCCACCACAATGGCTACGCTGACCGCCGGCATTAGCAGCAACATATAACAGAGCGGCTCCTTGTCAATGGGAGCGGCGAGAACAAAGCGGTTGGCCAACCGCCGCTTTAAGTCCCCCAATGCTTCATCGGCCGGTGAACTCTGCATTTAACCGATCCGCTTTTCAAAGATCTGGTACAAAGGAATGGCCTTCTCTCCTAGGCGGCCGATAAACCGCTTAGCGCAGCAATCCGACCTGCCAAACGTTGGACATCATTGATACACCTTTGGCTTAGCCAGGAGGTGATAGCTGTAATCTTCTCCGGATTAGCTTCAATCCTTCGTCGGACACAAGGAAACCCAATAACTTGCTCGCCGAACACAAAAACACACTTGGCCGGGTTAAGCATCATCTTGTACACCCGCAAGTTGTCAAAGGTTTCTCTCAAATCCTCAATCAGTGTTTCCTTCTTCCTTGACTTAACCACAATATCATCCACATAAGCATGCACATTACGGCCGATCTGTTCATGCAAGCAATTTTGACGTTAACGTTGATAAGTTGCTTGGGCGCCTTGAGCCCAAAAGGCATAGATACATAGCGTAAGGCTCCAAAGGGGTGATAAACGCCGCCTTCTCCTGGTCCTTAACCGCCATCTTAATCGATGATATCCGAATATGCATCCAAAAACTCAACGCCACAACCCGCCGTAGCATCAATAATCTGATCAATACGGGAGGGCGAAGGATCCGCCGGACAAGCCTTGTTAAGATCTCAGATAATCCACGCACACGCGCCAAGTGCGCTTCTTCTTAAGGACCAACACCGGATTAGCAAGCCACTCGATGGAAAACTTCAACGATAAACCCCGCCGCTAAGAGCCCGCAACCTCCTCTCCAATGGCCTTGCGCTTTCCTCGTTAAACCGCGAAGAAACTGCTTACCGGTCTGTACTTGGGATCAACATTAAGAGTGTGCTCACGAAGTTCCTTCGGTACACCCGCATGTCGAAGGTTTCCATGCGAAAATGTCCCGATTCTCACGGATGAACTCGATGAGCGCGCTTTCCTATTTAGGATCCAAGTTAGCACCGATGGTGAACTGCTTAGACGAATCGCGGGCACAAAATCAACAAGTTTAGTCTCACCACGACTTAAACTTCAAACCGGATCATGCTCAGTAGTTGGCTTCTTCAACGGGTCATATCTGCCGGATCAACATTGTCTTTATAGTACTTTAACTCTTCGTGGCACAAACCGACTCTGCATAAGCCGCATCACCTTCCTCGCATTCCAACGCAATCCGCGGCTCCCGTGAACCGTTATCGCCCCTTTGTGACCCGCATTTTTAGCTGCAAATAAACATAACAAGGCCGTGCCATAAACTTAGCATAAGCCGCCGCCCAAACAGGCGTGGTAAGGGCTTTGATTTTCACCACCTCAAACGCCAACGCTTCCGATCCGAGTCATGTTCATCCCCAAAGGCTACCTCCGAGCTATCTTACCGACCGGTATGCTGACTTGCTGTGCACCACGCCGTGAAACACCTGATCGACGGCGGCCGAGATGCTTATCCGTCAACCCCATACGCCGGAAGGTCTCGTAGTACGTGATGTTGATGCTGCTCCCTCCGTCCATGAGTACCTTGGTAAACTTGTATCCTCCCACCGAGGTGCCACCACTAGGGCTAGCTGACCCGGATGTAAACCCGGGAGGATGATCCTCTCGCTCCATACAATAGGCTGCTCGACCAGCGCAGTAATGCGGTGCGGCCGGTTCAACAACACCGACCGCCCGCTCAAGTTTGCGGTCTCGTCTCATCCAAGCTGGTGGTAAAGACATGGTACTTTCCACCGCTCAACCGCTGGATTACTTTGGTAACCCGATTGCTGCTGTTGTTGATTGTAACCCCTTGGTTCGATTGTTCGATTGTTTTGATTGTTTTGATTGCCTTGCCCGCCCGGATTACCATCAACCTCGGGCCGAATTTCTCCATCAGAAACCGGGCGGAACTGAACCGCCGCGGGCCCTTGATCATACCGAAAGCATTAGAATTTTGAACTCCCGCATAATATAACAATCCTTCCAGAGGTGGTTCGCGGCGCCTCCTTCGTCCCATGCTTTGGACAAGGTTGATTCAATAGGTAATTCAAACGATCCGGATTGTGACCTTGTGCACCGCCGGTTTGATTGCTTACCTTTGCGCCACTGACCCTTGTCCTCGCGCTGGTGTTGGCTACGAAGCCCATGTTACCGTTAGCCTTACGCTTGTTTCCATTGCCCGCCGAATGATGTCGCTGGACTCGAGTTGCTATTCTGCTTTCCCTTCCCTACTTCGTCATCCTCGCACTCGGATCCTTGGTACTATCGTAATCAGCATACTTTACCAAAACGCCCATGAGCGTGCCCATGTCATTGCAAAAACGCTTCATGCGCCCAGCTTCAACTTCAACGGTTCGAACCGCAGTTGGCTTCTAGGGTTAAGATAGCGAATCAGGTTGATCCGGTCCGATTAATGTAAACCTCCAAACGCTGTGCACCCAATGTGTTGTAGATTCTCCTCCGCCGACACAAGCCGCCAAATCCACCACGCATATGGGCTGTTTACAGTGTCTTTGAAATTTTGAATGAACCGGTCCGTGAATCGGGTCCACGAGCTAACCGAAGGCGGCAAATTTTTCAACCAAGCACGGGCCGCACTTTCCAACATCATGGTGAAATACTTCGCACACGCAGCTTCGCCCACATCCAAAGATTCCATGGCCATCTCATAGCTCTCTATCCACGCTCGAGCCAAATCGGCGGTATAATTGGGCACCTTGCGGCCCTTTGAAGTCCTTGGGCAAACGACATTGCGTAAAGCGGGACGAGGCAAGGCACCCCAATGAGCCGACGTGACCCCGGTTCAAGATGGTTGACGAACCGCGCGAGCTGATGGTCCTCATGTTGCGCCGCCGACTCGGCCTCCCCACGTGCCTCGCCCGTCCACCACCACTTGAGCGCCTTCGGCCACCGCCGGTTGTTGCCACGAGGCGGACCGCTGCGCGTTGCTTGACACGGCCGGTTCATCTAACCGCCGGCTATAACTCCGGTTTGGGCGGGGTGAGTGGATCCGATCTCGATCAGATGAATATGCTTCTCGCCGAGCCAGGGCCGCCCCGAGGAGCTCTTTGACCCGGCGTGTTTCTACCGCCGTGGTGAATCGCCTCGATCGAATCGCTCCAATCGTGCCGCAGCCGCGACAAGGTTATCCATCGGGTTGGAGTAGTGACCGGAGGTGTTCGCACATCTCGGCGCCCGGCATGATGGCGAGGCAGATCTATCACACGGGGCTGAACCGGCGCGGCCCTCCTGTGTGCTTCCGCCGGGTTACCACCGACGGCGGATTACTGGTCCTCGCCTCGGGTATTGAAGAGCTATCTTCCTTGAAAACCGAAGGCAAACGGGATCTGTGACTTCCTTTTCATGACTTCATGTGATGCACTCGATCCAAAGATGAGCCTATAAGCTCAGGCATCCAAAGCGCCCGCTCCGCCGCCATCCTCACGTCGCGGCTGCCAGATCCGCTTTAGCTTTAGTGATCTGTTCTTCACCTTGCAATCTCTGCGCAGCAGGTCCTGATCCGCCGGGTTAGCCTCCACCATGAGCGCAGCCAATGCGTCAATAACTCGATAAAACTTGAGCCGGTGGGCGACAGGCCTCCTTCCCCGCTGCCACCACCGCTGTTGAACCGGCGACCATGGGCGCCATGGTCAAGAGTGAAGCGCCGCTTGTGTACCGCCATGAAGATTCCAACCCGTTGGGTAGATCAAAGGTCCGGAATACTCTCCCGTCGGAACAGCCCCGATCCGCCATCCCGCACTGGTACAGAGACTCGGTTTCTCCGGCCGACGACTCGTCGCCGGAGTAGACAATGGTTTCGCCGCCAGATGCTGATCCGTCCTCATAGTCTCCGTGGACGACTCCCACGAAAGCACGCTTGATGTACCGGTTTAGCTAGGGCAGGACTCTTCTTCGCCACCGAGTCGCTCCTCGATGAGGTCGGTGCAGATGTCCGCCCAGCCCTGCTCGCCGATCTTGCCGATGAATACGTGTATGCCACCAAAGGGGACCCGGTACCAGACTAATCGAGCCGCCTCGGGGCCCCAAATCCAAGATCGTCGATGTAGAGTTTGCCGCGACGACTCTTAGTCATCCGCCCACAAAGATAGCCTTCGAGTATTTCGAACTTGCCTCTAAGATCATCAAACCATCGCGCGATAGCCCCATGGTGGGCGCCAACCGTCGTGGAATTGTCACGGCAGATGTCCTCGTGAAAGGACTTCGTCGCAGGCCATCGTGACGGGTTAACTTAGAGGGTTAAAGCGGACACAAAGACACGGAGTTATACTAGTTCGCCCCTTCGGTGAAGGAAAAGCCTACGCCTAGTTGTGATGGGATTGATGTGATTTCGCGACTAGGGAGCAATAGCTTCGCTTAAGCCTCGAATCGCTTCTCCTTATTCCGCCACCGGTCGCCCCTTATATACACGGGTTGACGCTTGGCGGTCTCATGAGTCCCGATCCGCTCATACAAGTGTCCGCTCGGTCTCTTCTCTCTTATCTTACAGCTCAAGTTACAAGACTAAGGCGGTTTACATGAATGGACCCTAATCCGCCTCGGGCTTTGGGCCTCCTCCGTGGGCCTCGATTATGGATTTAGGGTAACCCGGCCCCTTCAGGGCGGTTTACACTCGGTAGTTATATCCCCAACAGATCCCTTCCCCCTCCCCCTCATCGATCAAATTATCGACGCTACCGCAGGACACGATTCATTGTGTTTCCTCGACGCATACTCCGGCTACCACCAAATTAAGATGGCAGAGCTAGACCAAGCCGCAACGGCATTCATCACTCCATACGGCCCATTTGCTTCAACACAATGCCCTTTGGGCTCAAAAACACCGGCGCAACTTATCAGCGCATGATTCAGACATGTCTGGCAAACCAGATCGGCAAAACAATGGAGGCATACATAGACGATGTGGTCGTCAAATCCAAGCATGTCGAAACCCTAGTCGACGACTTGAGGCTCACATTCGATAATCTCCGAACATATGACATCAAGCTCAACCCGGAAAAATGTGTTTTGGCGCATCACCGGAAAGCTCTTGGGCTTCATTGTATTCGGTAGAGGAATTGAAGCAAATCTAGCCAAGATCCGAGCTCACACAATTGGATATCCCCAAAGACCTCAAACAAATACAAAATTGATGGATGCGGAGGCTCTAAGCCGCTTTATCTCCCGCTTAGGAGAAAAGGCATTACCCTTTATCGCCTCCTCCGCGCACGAACACTTCGAGTGGACGGATGCTGCCACGGCCGGACTCAAGAAATCAAAGCCATATTGGCAACAATCCGGTCTGGCCGCGCCCAACATGGGCGAACCAATGCTATTATACATCGCAGCAACCCATCAAGTTGTAAGCGCGGTGCTCGTTGTCGAACGAGAAACGGACGGACACAAGTTCCCTCTCCAAAAACCAGTTTACTACATGTCCACTGTCCTAACTCCATGCAAGTCACGGTACCCGCATTATCAAAAGATAGCATACGCGGTGTTCATGGCATCCCAGAAGCTGCGACACTACTTCCAGAGTGTTCGATAATAGTAGCCTTCGAAGTACCTCTTAATGACATTATAAACAACCGCGACGCAACGGGCCAGATTGCTAAGTGGGCCATTGAGCTCCTCCCGTTCGACATAACCTACAAGCCACGGCGAGCTATTAAGTCGCAAGTTTTGACTGACTTCATCGCCGAATGGACTGAAGCCAAACTCCCTAAAGAGTACGACGCATATTCCAACTGGATCATGCACTTCGACGGCTCCAAAATGTTGGCCGGCCTGGGGCTGGCGTCGTTCTGACGTCCCCAACTGGAGACACAGTCCAATACGTACTTCAAATAATGTACACGGACTCCAACAACGCAGCCGAATACGAGGCCCTTCTACATGGTCGCCGGATGGCAGTCTCCATGGGCATTCAACGCCTAGAGGTGCGCGGGGATTCGAACCTCGCGATATCGCAAATACATGGGGACTTTGATGCCAAGGATCCGAAAATGGCAGCTTATCGCAATGCCGTCCTAAAAATGTCAGCTCGGTTTGAGGGGCTTGAATTTCACCATATAGCCCGGGATAACAACCAGGCAGCAGACGTGTTGGCATGCATTGGCGCAAAGCGCGATGCTGTCCCCCCCCAATATCTTCCTAGAGAGGCTTTTCAAGCCATCCGTACTATGGGAGGGAGAGTCCGGAAATAACAACCCGGACCCAACCACACTGCCCCACACCGAACATTCCTACATAGTTGGTGGTCCCGCCAACGAAATAACACCGTCAGCCCACCTAAATTATGGCAGTCATCGCCTGTGGATGTAACCATTCCTAGCCTACCTAACTAGGCAGAACTTCCCGAGGACCAAAACGGGCCCGCTGCATAGTGTGGCGGTCTAAAGCCTATAAGGTCCATGAGGGAGAGCTTTATAAGAAAAGCACAACCGAGTCCTTCAAAGGTGTATCTCCAAAGAGGAAGGGCGGAATCTCTGGCTGAAATTCATGCCGGACTCGGTGGGCACCATGTCGCAGCCCGGCCCTTGTAGGCAAGGCCTTCCAGACAGATTTTATTGGCCGACGGCCCGGCAGATGCTCAGACTTAGTCCAACGATGCGTCGGTTGCCGCTCTTTGCTAATCAAAGCCACATGCCACCCACCGCCTCAAAACTATACCCATCACCGCCCTTCGCATGTCCAGGGGCTTGACATGGTTGGACCCCTTAAAGGAGGAACCCACAAGCAAAAATACCTATTGGTCATGGTGGATAAATTCACCAAATGGATAGAGGCCAAGCACGTAAAAGCGGCCAATCCGCACCGTGATAGATTTCATATCGAGGGGTAGTACACCGTTACGGGCATCATCACCGATAACGACCACGAACTTCACGGCCGACGAGGTTAAACTCGTGCAAAACATGGGCATCAAGCTCGACCACGCTCAGTCTATCACCCCCAAACTAACGGTCAAGTCGAGCGAGCAAACGGTCTAATCATGAGCGGCATTAAACCCAGCACTAGTGCGGTCCCTAAAGGAATCTAACACGACCGGGTAGAGGAGCTCGACCAGACTGGGGCTGCGGACCACGCCAATCGCACTACCGGATTCACACCATTTTTATGGTATACGGCGCAGAGGCAGTTTCGCCTCGTGACATAATTCATGACTCACCTCGCCTGCGCATGTACGAAGAAAGAGAAGCCGAGCTAGATCGGCAGGACATCTTGGACGCCTTGGAGGAGGAGCGTGACGTGGCAAAAGCTCGTTCCGCATTCTATCAACAACAGGCTCAAAGATATCAAAGCAGGAAGCACGGGCCAAAGCTTACAACGTTGGCGAACTAGTTCTCGCTCACGGACAAGAAAAAGGACAAACTCAAGCCCAAATGGGAGGGTCCTTCATCATCGACCAAGTCCCGACCGGCGGAGCGCACCGTCTGCTAAACGCATCGGATAACCGACTCGAGCCGAACCCATGGAACGCAGCCCGCCTCCGAAGATTCTACGCCTAGCGCGGATTCGAGTTCGTCTCCTTCCTCCGCCTATATTTTATATTTTAAGCTGTCTTTTATTTATCTCCTTCTCCTCCCTTTTTTCAAGCCGTTAAAGGCTCATTTGCACATTGTTCAAGACACACTTGACGCGCTATCCACGCTCATTATACTCGGGGCTTTTAATGAAGCTTATTTATACGGGCTTTATGCCCAACATATGTGTCACACTTCCGCATGTACCTTTTATTCACCATTATATGCATCGATATGACTTAAGTTTTGGCCAAGCTGGGTTGCTCGGCTCTGTGCTTACCCTCACGCTCCCGATTGTTCGGCTAGGTGGTAAAGGAGCACCTCTGCGATAGTTACCGCCGGTCACCGGACGTGTACCTTATCTCTGGGTGAAGCCAAAGCTAGCGTTCTTAAGGGAATATTCGTCGGTGAACTAAAAGATGATTTTTATTTTTCATTTATCTGCCCCAGATGCTTTTACTTTTTGCTGCAATCCGGACATGCACTTTAGGGCATGCCTCCCAGGGAAAGGAACCCCTAACGGAACTATTCTCCCTGGAAGATGTTTCTTACTAACCATGTAATATAACATAACTAGTTGGGCACTTGTCTGATAAAGCACTCATGACCCCTACGCCTGGTCTCCACGCATGCCCCGGTTTTTACATAACCGCGAGGGTATTCGGACACACTCCGGACTATTGGGTCCCGAGGTTGAAGCGAAAAGGTCCACTACGACAAACGATCTACAATCCGGCTAGAAGGCATTTTACATGTCATTTTAAATTACATAGTCAAATTGGTGATTGTATACCTCTTCAATGCCGTCTAATAGGCTGTCTAGTTTACATCCTGCTGGGAACACTTTATGCCAACTCTACTTGGCCGTACACTAAGCTCACAGGATCTCCTTCCCGTCGGGCCCCATAGGTCCGACCTCGCCATGTGGTTTGGGTCCGCCTGTACAGCGTCTTCACCATGGCCTGTGCCTCCTGGCGCCTTTGACGACAGCCGATATCTTCCATAGTCGGAAGCGCCGCCGTGCTCCCAAGCTTCTCCGCAAGCTCTCCAAGGCCTTCGGTAGGGAGATAGATGGCCACAAGGCTCGGGCGACGCCTTTCATCACCGCTGAACTCGCTCGTGCAGCTTGAAATAGCTCGGGAAGAAGGTCACCCATAGAACCGGCATTTCCTATTCAGGACGACCCGTGAGCATACCTATGCATATAACTCGTTAATAGACTTCCTCGCCGAACTCTTTTTCAAAGTTTGCTCAAGCACTTACTATAAATGCCGCGACGAAGTCGCCGATTCTCCTTCACGGAGTCGCATAATTTGGGCACGAACATCCTTTAGTTCCTCACCCAGCTGGGTGTTGGCATCTTGGAGATTATTTTTCTTGCCTCACCCTTGTAAGCACATTCTCGCCGCCTTCAACCGGCGCAAGAGATGTTGCTTGTCCGGATCTAGTCCGCGCCATCTGCAAAATTATTGTCGATTTACACACACCGCACTTCACAAACTACTTATCTTTTGAAGCATATATTACCAGAGGGGGTCTCTGTGGCTCCCCCTGTAGCGGCTAGTGCGGCCTCAAGTTGGGCCTTGCATTCTTCAAGCTCCTGAGACAGTTGGGTATTCTTTTTGTAAGATCTCAGATAACAAATGATCCTTAAATCAGTTATTCTAACTATTTTAAGTCTCGGGGCTCTTGGCATATATAATCACAAATTTCTCACCAGATGTCCTTTACATACCGCTCCGTGGCTCTGGCTAGACCATCTTGAGCGGCACGGAGGTGCGCATCTCCCGAATTGAAGGCATTCAAGGCCTCTTGGGAGAAACATGCGTCACGAAGAACTATCCGGCGGTGCCTGTGATTCATGGCACTCTCCACCTCGGAGTTGGTGGCGGACAATCTGTCGGCATCCTCTGTCGGAGGAGCATCCGACGCACGCCTCGTGCTCGCCTCCTCTTCTGGACCCGGCTTTGGAGCCTGGCTGGCGGAGGTTCGATTATAACCTCTCGGACTCGATCCGCGGCGCTTTTTTCTGAAAAGAGCACCAAGATTAGTATGCCTTCCAGAATCAATCCAGGAATATGGTGACGCCCGCACCGTTGCGGCGGAGTTTCGATCCGGACCGCACTTCTTTTTAGCCAGCAGGGCCGTGCTGCCTTGTTGGCTAGCCGCCTGGCTCGGCCTCCTGCCTCAAGGCACCCCGCGAAACACCATTGGTATACGGTGATAAAAAATAAGCACAGATGGGTCATTATCAGAATATTGGGACCTCGGTCTCAGTTACCTGTGAGGCTGGAAGTATTCCGGGGTAATCGGCCGTAATGGCAACCAAGGCATTATCGATGCTTAGTTGGTGATATACCCATCAATCAGCTCCACCAATATGTCCGGATCCTCTTGGGAGGCCGGATAGAGGAGCCTTTCCGGATCCTCGGGTTGTGGAGGCAAGCTGTTTATGTCTTTTACGGTCTGGCGCAGTTCCTGCGTCAAAATCACAAAATGAGATACCTAACCATGGGAATACGGATCGGGTGTGCAAAAAGAAGTGTCCGCTTACCCAACTTCGAGGATTGTTCATAGAAAATCCGTTCAATGGACTGACGCGGAGAAAATCTTCCTCTTCTCCCTTGTACATCGCGGACAAGATCTTCACCAGATCGGCGATCGATCCCGCCCCTTGCGGCCATGACGGGTGGCATCGCCCTCCCTGCTCAAATCCCACATGGGTGGCCCCTATCCGGAGCGGCTGCACCCCGCATAATACATGTGGCCATGACACCGATCATGGTCGGTCCGCATGAGCCAACAATCTTATCCGCTCATCGTAAAGGACGTCCCTCGCTGCCTTCCCTCCGGGGCTCATGGCGCCAACTCGGTCGTTTCTTCAAAGGAGCATTGCTGAACTCCGGGAGACCGATCCGAACAGGATCCGGCAGCGGGACGGCTTCTATATAAAACCATTCTGAAGATTCTGAAGGCCAGTCTTCGGACGCCTTTTTCGGGGTTCCAGATAGATATCCGGTCCCGGTGATACGCCATAGCTCGGCTCTGCCCACTTGATATATTGAACCCTCATGAGAACGGGGTACAAGGCAGAATAATCTCTTCCACAGCGCAAAATGAGCCTCGATGCCCAAGAACAGTTCGCAAAGGGCCACAAAGCCCGCGATGTGCAAAATGGAGGCAGCGAAGGTGGTGCAACCGGAGGCCGAGAACTCCAAGAGCCCCGGAGAAACGGGTGAATTGAAATCCGAGTCCTCTTACTAGATAAGAGATAAAGCATACCCGCCTCCTTTGGAGGATCGGGACACTCTCCGCTTGCTTTCTACCCTTATAGGTGGCGAGTCCGGCTCAAACCGAACCATGAAGGCCGGGGAAGAAATCCCTTGGTTTGGAGTATCACTAGCTCGCTATCTTGGGATCGAGCATCTCTCCCAATTTCTGTGGTGAGGGCTGGGAGCGAGAGGAGGAGCCGCGTCGACTGTCCATGATGGAATGGATTTTTGTCAGAGGCGCTCCGATGAAAGCTCGTGGAGGGGGGATGGTGCGACTCAGATCTAGGTCCTCGTCCCTTTTATAGGCGGCTCACTTGCGCAGCTAGGGGGATAAGTGTAAAAATACCCTGGCTTTTCGCATTCATTCAAACACGTGGAAGATGGGCATTATTGGGCGTGGAAGCCAAGGAGCGCATCATTTATCAGAAGCCGGACACTATTCGACAAGTATATGGAATTTGGAGAAGAACCCACCTCGCAATGCCGAAGACAAACTACGCGTCGGACTCATCGTCATTGAAGCCTGGTTCGGGGGCTACTGAGGGAGTCCTGGATTAGGGGGTGTCCGGTTAGCCGAACTATCACCGGTGGCCGGACTCCTGGACTATGAAGATACAAGATTGAAGACTTCGTCCCGTGTCCGGATGGGACTTTCCTTGGCGTGGAAGGCAAGCTTGGCGATACGGATATGTAGATCTCCTACCATTGTAACCGACTCTGTGTAACCCTAACCCTATCCGGTGTCTATATAAACCGGAGGGTTTTAGTCCGTAGGAAAAACAACAATCATACCATAGGCTAGCTTCTAGGGTTTAGCCTCCTTGATCTCGTGGTAGATCTACTCTTGTACTACCCATATCATCAATATTAACCAAGCAGGAGTAGGGTTTTACCTCCATCGAGAGGGCCCGAACCTGGGTAAAAACATCGTGTCCCTTGTCTCCTGTTACCATCCGCCTAGACGCACAGTTTGGGACCCCCTACCCGAGATCCGCCGGTTTTGACACCGACACATACCTTGACATGATCTTCAAGGTGTTCAAGATGGATCAGTCAAAGAAGGAGTTCTTGCCTAAGTTGTAAGGTATGAAGTTAAGACTTAAAGCTCGACCACGGCAGAAGAAAGAGGAAGGACGAAGGTCATCCCCTATGCTTTTGTCATAGGCTCTATACGGTATGCCATGCTGAGTACCGCACCTGATGTGTGCCTTGCCACATGTCTGGCAAGAGGGTACAAAGGTGATCCAGGAGTGGATCACTAGATAGCGATCAGAATTATCCTTAGAGGAATAAGGACATGTTTCTCGATTATGGAGGTGATAAAGAGTTGGGCGTAAAGGGTTACGTCGATGCAAGCTTTAACACCTATCTGAAAGACTCTGAGTAGCAAAGCGGATACGTATAGTGGAGCAACCATTTGGAATAGCTCCAAGTGGAGCGTGGAAGCATCACTTACAATATGACCTAGAGATTTGCAAAGTACATACGGATCTGAATGTTGCAGACCCGTTGACTAAAACCTCTCTCACAAGCAAAACATGATCAAACCCCAAGAACTCATTGAGTCTTAATCACATGATGATGTGAACTAGTTTAGTGACACTAGTAAACTCTTTGGATGTTGGTCACATGGCGATGTGACCTGTGAGTGTTAATTACATGGCAATGTGAACTAGATTATTGACTCTAGTGCAAGTGGGAGACTGTTGGAAATATGCCCTAGAGGCAATAATAAATTAGTTATTATTATTATATTTCCTTGTTCATGATAGTCATTTATTATCCATTCTATAATTGTATTGATAGGAAACTCAGATACATGTGTGGGTACATAGACAACACCAAGTCCCTAGTAAGCCTCTAGTTGACTAGCTCGTTGATCAATAGATGGTTACGGTTTCCCGACCATGGACATTGGATGTCGTTGATAACGGGATCACATCATTAGGAGAATGATGTGATGGACAAGACCCAATCCTAAGCCTAGCACGAAGATCGTAGTTCAGATGCTAAAGCTTTTCTAATGTCAAGTATCATTTCCTTAGACCATGAGATTGTGCAACTCCTGATACCGAGGAATGCTTTGGGTGTACCAAACGTCACAACGAATCGGGTGGCTATAAAGGTGCACTACGGGTATCTCCGAAAGTGTCATTGGGTTGGCACGAATCGAGACTGGATTTGTCACTCCGTGTGACGGAGAGGTATCTCTGGGCCCACTCGGTAGGACATCATCATAATGTGCACAATGTGACCATGGGGTTGATCACGGATGATGTGTTACGGAACGAGTAAAGAGACTTGCCAAGAACGAGATTGAACAAGGTATCGGGATACCGACGATCGAATCTCGGGCAAGTACTATACCGCTAGACAAAGGGAATTGCATACGGGATTGATTGAATCCTCGACATCGTGGTTCATCCGATGAGATCATCGTGGAACATGTGGGAGCCAACATGGGTATCCAGATCCCGCTGTTGGTTATTGGCCGGAGAGTTGTCTCGGTCATGTCTGCATGGTTCCCGAACCCGTAGGGTCTACACACTTAAGGTTCGATGACGCTAGGGTTATAGGGAATAGATATACGTGGTTACCGAATGTTGTTCGGAGTCCCGGATGAGATCCCGGACGTCACGAGGAGTTCCGGAATGGCCCGGAGGTAAAGATTTATATATGGGAAGTCCTGTTTTGGTCACCGGAAAAGTTTCAGGTGCTATCGGTAACATACCGGGACCACCGAGAGGGTCCCGGGGGTCCACCAAGTGGGGCCACCGGCCCCACAGGGCAGCATGGGCCAAGTGTGGTAGGAGACCAGACCCAGGTGGGCTGGTGCGCCCCCCACCAGGGCCCAAGGCGCCTAGGGTTTGGGGAAGGGGCGCCTCCACCTTACTTGGGGGGAAAGTTTCCCCTCTCCCCCCCTTGGCCGCCACCCTAGATGGGTTTTGGGGCTGCCGCACCCCTTGGGGTGGGAACCCTAGAGGAGGCGCAGCCCCCTCCCTCTCCCCTACATATAGTTGAGGTCTTTGGGGCTGCAAACACATGAGTTTTGACCTCTCCAGGCGCAGCCTTACCTCTCTCCCTCCTCGTCTCTCGCGGTGCTTGGCGAAGCCCTGCTAGAATACCACGCTCCTCCATCACCACCACGCCGTAGTGCTACTGCTGGATGGAGTCTTCCCAACCTCTCCTCTCTCCTTGCTGGATCAAGGCATGGGAGACATCACCGGGCTGCACGTGTGTTGAACGCGGAGGTGCCGTCCGTTCGGCACTAGGATCTCCGGTGATTTGGATCACGACGAGTACGACTCCTTCAACCCCATTCTCTTGAACGCTTCCGCTTAGTGATCTACAAGGGTATGTAGATGCACTCTCCTTCCCCTCGTTGCTAGATTACTCCATAGATTGATCTTGGTGATGCGTAGAAAATTTTGAATTTCTGCTACGTTCCCCAACAGTGCCCACCATATAAACATGAGAGGAGAGTTTAGGAAGGAAGACTCGACAGACCTAAAGTTAATCCCTTGCATATTGAGTAATAGTGATCTGTGTGTTGAGTTTCCTGGTAGTTGCCTTCGATCGATTTTCAATTAATGTTTCAACTATGAACATAGGAAATGTCTGACGACGAAAGGGAATTCGTTATGTGCGAATCATGCGAAGATGAGCGCCTGCGCGACATGTGCCTCACCTAATTGGTGGTAGGCGCTCAAAGATCATCTTTGGATGAGACCTCAAGTGGATGATGAAGTCACAACGACAAGTATTTTTTCGTAATTAAGCATGACTTCTTCTTCTTTTGCTTCAACTTATAATTTTAATTTTTTACAATTCTACTAGCGTATCTCCTGCCATGCAAGAATGTATGTCTTGGATAAGATTGGTTTCAGTACTATGGAAAGTATGGAGGTAAAGAGAGTTCACTTAAGGACCGAACACGGTTATACTTTTGTCGTAAGATTATACAATGCAGACACCTACTCCTATTTTGAATGCAAAAATTGGAGAGCACTATGCAAGGCTTATGCATTTGAGCCTAATATGCGTATCACCTTTGATATTCGTCCGGAAGATGAAATTGAAGGTAATATCGACATCTGGGTCGATGTGCAGACGCCTCCAGTTCTACCATTATGTGAGTTTCTCAACCATATTTATTAAGTAATTTATATTGTTTATTTAAAAATAGTTGACAGCTTATTTCCATTCAAGCAAACCTGTCCAGCGCTTGGTAGACAACACCTACTACTGTCCCGGGGTTGAACTAAACTGCGAGGAGATATGTCATTATGTTTCATGGCTTGAGGATCTTGATACTGTCAAGACAGGTTATTTTCCTGGACTTCAAGATATTAGTACTCAAAACGTGTGACCACTAGTGTGTGTATTGAACTATTGTCACATCTATTTAGGAAAGATGGTAAGATTTTTACTATTTGTCCTTAGTGCATCTTTTGCATACATTATTTTTAAGCTAAACTTCATTGCTAAGTATGTTACTATGATGTTCTTCAATCGGGACTCTCGATGAGTGTTGTGCCTCGTTGGATCGAGCCTAAAGGTCGCACGACAATGGTTAGCTTACGACCAAGATATCCTGCATTGCACATGAGTGCATTCATCACTTCTCGAAGCGAGCAAGCCTTAATAGTCAAAGACTGGAGTAAAATTGTGAAGGATCGCAGCAGAGAAGTACTAGGGGGCAGCAATCAGAAGTGCAACCCATAATTAGGAGAGAGGTTCATTTGCATGCCTCAATATGATGAAGCAGGAGTGCTACACATGTTTTATGCTATTTTACTTGAGAGAGAGCAGCAGGAGTGATTAGCTAGCTAAAATGAGTTTGAAGATGATGATGTGCTACACTATGACTATGATGATTAAATAGCTAGTGTTGGTGGTAATGACTATGATGATTATTATTAGCTAGTGTTGGTGGTGATTAGATAGCTACACTATGACTATGATGATTAAATAGTGTTGGTGGTAATGACTATGATGATTATTAGCTAGTATTGTCGGTGATGATATATGAACTAAACCGCGTGGAGATATATCATTATGATTTGTTATTATGATCATGATTAGTTATTATATCATTGATGGAAGGAATGTGGATTAGATTCATGTGGATGGATCAAAAGTGACCAAAAGTTGAATTAGTAGGACTATCGTCCTAATTCAATTTTTGATTCATCCAAATGAATCTAATCCATGTTTCTTCCTCACAATGATATATTAATTCATCATAGACATAATGATATAACAACCTCTTAATTGGTACTATATCAAAATTTGTATAACGACGCATAAATACACTAAAAAAAATGAAAAACAGAATACTAGTAGCGCTGGACTGGAAGCACGCTACTACTAGTTAGGTTAGCAGTAGCACTTGTACAGAGAGTGCTACTGCTAAGTAGCTATAACAGTAGCACGGGAGGGAATGCGCTACTGCTAAGTGTTAGCTGTAGTGCCATATCAGTAGCGCGGTACCCCGCGCTACTCTGTTGTCGTGTTACAGAACATGTCCTTTGGTCTTTGTTTGATCTAAATAACATTCGCATTCATCTTCATGACTTCATCCATTTATAAGTATGCTTCATATACCACTTGTGACTTGTGTTACTCTCTAATGTCATATCAGGACATGAAAAGTGAATTCCTTCTCCCTCGTGTTCTCATTTTTGTTAAATTACTTAACACAAAAGAAAGAAAAAGCAATCCTCCTTTGTGCTAATCTTACTCTTTTCAATTTAACTAAATTGGCTGTTTATAGGAAAATGATGCGTCTACACATAACTACTACACAAAATTAACTCCATCTAATACCCATTTCTCCTATGGAGAAATATCTGAGCATGATTATCAGTGTAATATTGTGAGAAGGTATCATTTGCTGCATAATTTTCAGAGGACTCATCTGGCAATCTGTTGCCTTTTCAATTTCAACTACATGTCTGGTTTTACACTATCCATTTCAGACTTTTGTACCTAGCTATTGCTGTGACAAAAGACCTTTTCTCAAAAATTGTAAGCTGGGGCCAAATGTATTGCTTACAGTCAATTTTCTATCTATATTGCATTTTTCTGTCTATGTTGCTGGGGCCAAATGTATTGCTTACACTATCCATTTCAGACTTCTGCACGTGTTCCTAATGTTTCTACCTCAGTTTTCTTCACAATTTTGATTGACCATAGAAAATAGTGCGTCTCCAGACCATATTTTTGGGGAGATTCCTTGGAACATTTTAGGAAGGCACAGATCAAAGAGGTAATTTTCATATAATCTTTAGTCGTAACTGCACGCGGATCTGGCGTCGGCGACGACGCGCGTCGTGGGCGAAGCGGGCATGGTGCACGGCCTGGCCCGGTGGCGGTGCCGGCGAGGGCGCTGCAAGGCCCTGGCGGCTTGCGGCAGGCGAGGGCGCATGGAGGTGCCTCGGATTGGCGCGAGTGGCGGGCGGCGCCCCCGGCATGTGGCAGCCGGATCTGGTCGAACCCAGCCAGATCCATGGTGTGTTTGACGCGTGCCGGCCCGCGCGCTGGTCCTATGATCTTTGGAGCAGCGGCTCGGCCGTGATAGATGCGAGATGCAGGACTGATCTGGTCATCGAGGCTCGCCGTGGCGGGTGGACCACGACTCCATGGCTTCTACGACTAGGTTCTACGGCGGTGGCGGTGCGAGACTGCATGGACGAGCTTCGTGGGCATGAGCGAAGGTGTGCGGCGACACGGACGAAAGTCCCTGCACGACCGAGGCCGGTGGCGATGGCGCTGTGGGTGTCATTTTCCTCCTTGAGGCGCCACCGAGGTGTGTCGGCATCTTCCTCGTGCTCGGATGGTGGTTTGTCTCCGGCGAAATCCTAGGTCCGGTGTTGGATCGGTGTGATGGCGGCGTGTTTGACGTCTTTCCTCTATTGGGAGCATCACGTTTGGAGACACTTCCTGGAAGCTCTTTGTGGCGCTCCTCCGGTGCTCGCCCCTGTTCAAGGTGAAGCTCCAGGCGCAATGTACGACATCATCGATGAGTCCAAGATGAAGCTCTTTCTGGGATCGACCAAGTCCCGCCATCTACCCCCTGCTTCCTGAGTGGATGGTGCGTTGGCGAGGGAAGTTGTAGTGGGAGCTGCTGCTATCTTCGGAGGTGATCGGTGTTGTTCGAGACGCGGTGGTGATGCTTAGCTTAGGACAGGTGCTTCGGTTGTGTAGTCATGTTGTTTGTAGTGGGTGTAGCTCTCTGCAGCTATTAGGGCCGCAGTTTTTTCTTTCTCTTTTTGATCTTCGGATCTTCACCATGTTGTTCTTCCGCTGCTTTCTGCTAAATCTGAATCAAGCCAGCAATTTGTTGGATCTTTCAAAAAAAAGCTGATTACACACAAATAGATTGCAGAGTTTCTACGTTGTGGACTGGCACACTCAATAACATCTCTACTCCTAATGAAGCAGTTGGTAGTCTCCGTTCCACGGTTTTTTTCGTCCCACCTCCCACTCTTCACCTATTTTATTTTCGTCTCTCCTCCCTCCTCCCACTTCCTGTCGACCAAAAAATAACCCAACCAATGATGCCTCCAGGCATTCCCCTCGCACGCACGAAAAACAACCGAACAAAAAAAACCAGCGAAAAAAATCCCCGAGAAAGTCCAATTGCGTCCCGCAAACCCTAGCCGCCGCTGACCTCCCCTGCCCGTGCCGCAGACGCACACCATCCTCTTCCCCTCCCTCTCGAACCTGCCTCCACTCCGTGAGGCAGATCGATTGAGACCCATGGCCGGGGTCGCCACCGCGCCTCGCCGTGCAGCGCATGGGGTATCCACCTCCCCTCCCTCATCTTCCTCCTCAAATGCTGGCAGCAACGACTGTGTGTGTGGCTGCTCCTCGCCCGTGCTCTGGCAGACGTCCCCTACCCACCCCCCTCCGCTGACGGCGTACAAAACAAGGTGGATTCAACCGGCAGAGCCTCGGGCGAGATCGTGTGCGAGTGGACGGAGCAGGCGCTCCTGGTCATGGTGAACCATGGGTGTAGTCGGAGCAGAGAATCAGGGCGTAGGAGATGAGGAGAACGGGGTAGGCTTCATGATGGAAGGAGGTATGGCGGCGGACAAGGAGGAGGTCGAGGGTTACACGGAGGTACAGGTGGATGTCAGCAACCTGCCCCCTACGATGTCGATGGTGAGTAGCACGCACTTTCTACCTCTTCCCCAGGGGTGGAGCCAGGATTTAGGTATGGGGGGGCAAGTAAAGTAGACATAAAAAATCCAGTGCAAAAAATAATCATATAGAACACGGTTTTGCTTCACCGACATAAAAACATCATTATATTTTTATTAGTTTAAATTGACCCCTATGACTGCCAATAAAATAAAAAAAAATTTACATATTAGGACAATGTATAATGGGCAGCGGTTTTCACTTCATAGTTGCTGAATTGCAATCTTGAATTGACATACTGCATAATTTTGACATGAAAAATGGATCAAAGATAGAAACTACTACAAAATATTTTGCATCATGATAGTGATATTTTGCATCTCGAATAGGAGGTATTCATAGAATCTTATTGTCATAAATCACACAACCAAAACAACAAAATTCTGATGTATCAATTGATTTAATTCAACACTGATACAAGATGAGAATCAAGATAGATTAGTAGATAGTGTGATCTGTTAAACCTTGGTTGTTTCGTTGGTTGGAGCCGGAAAAATTGACGAGTGCAGCAGGTTGGGTCCCGCCGTCGCTGAATACCTGAATCAGATCGGGAAGCAGCAGGGCTTGGAGGGGAGAGGAGAGGCGAGCGGGGCGGCAAGGGCGTGGAAACTGGAACAGCGGCAACTAACTTTTTTTTGAAACATAACAACGGCGACTAACTTTGTGCAACTGATCGCACGTATTCACTAATTACGGTGGGAACAGCGAACTAGAGCCAATGCCCAATTGGCCGCTTCAGTGGGCTTTTTCACATGGGCCCTTTTCTCCTTCCATATATTCACGAGATAGCATGATAGGGGGGGGGCGAATACTGTCCATGTATGTTTGTATGGCCAGTTGCCTCATAGGTGTACCTGGTTCGCTCGATCGTTGGGGCCAGGCCCCGCAGCTACGCGATTCTAACTGCTCTTGGTTTTGTAACTCACTGCTCTTGGTTTTCTACGTCTGGTCGTCCCCCGTGGCTCCGCCACTGCTCTTCCCTGCTGCCCTAATTTCCCCCTACGACTCAATCATGCCTCAAGCTACTCCCTAATTTTTGTAATTTACATTGTGGTATATTCTGAATTCTTGTTTGATTATAATGAAAGAAGTGGCAGAGGATCTGCAATTGTGTCCGGGTAAAGTTTAGTGATGTTGTTGTTTCTTTTCAAGATTTTCTTTCTTTTGGCACTACAAACTTCTCAAACAAATTCGTGTGATCTATTTATTTGAGTTGTAGGTTGTAATCTATCTATTTGAGGAGCGATTGTGCTTTCCTTATCTAACTTACAGTGCAAGTACCTCATTTAACACCAAGTCAGGTGATGCCATTCATTTGCCAAGTGCTTTTAAACATATTTTGGTCTAATGCATTTGCTTCTGAATCATGACATGTGGTGTTGTTTACATGGTTATGTGCAAGTTCATGTAAGGAGAGCAAGGATCCCTGTGAGATGCTACTCTATTTTTTGCCACTAAATGACACTATTGATCACAATCTTGTTACGGCCGAAACGATTGCCTTGCGTCATAATTTTTTATGGGTTAATTAATAGGGATATAATGCCGAACAATTGAAGCATACTCTATTATTAGTGCAATGCAGATTGATTGTGCAATTTGGGATGTAAGAGCACATTTAGATGGAAGTGGTGGTAACGGAATAGCAGTACTAAATATATTATGTGTGTTCTGTACAAAATTCTTTCCCTTCTATTCCATGTCTTGGCCATATGCAATCATCCACCACATCAGTATCACTAAACTGCATGCTTTCATCTGTTTTCGAGCTGCCCAATTGGAATTTCTCTGCATTTTGTCGAAACATGGTTGTGTAAGCTTTTGATTAACATGTAACAGTTAGCTTGTCTTGTATCTATTTGATCAGTTTTGCCAAAAAATATGAACACACACACTGTATAAATTTTACATGGATTTACATCATGGGCAATTAACCTTAGTCTCCTGCCTCTTCCACTTTTCATATGGTATAGTTCTAAATTAAATTTAACATGAATCTTGATAATACTTTATTGAAGTCGAAGTAGGCATCAGGGCCAGGTAGATTAAAATTGCCACTATTTGCATAAGTAGCACTGCTACCTCTGTCAGAGGTATTCTAAGGATTTGGCCTCAATCACTAATTATGAAGATTCCATTTTCATTGTGCCCACTTTACGTTGTCAGCAAGATCCTTTATGCCTTATAATTCATGTTGTTGTATTCTTTCCTACCACATCAATTGTGTTGTTTTGTTATGCTAAATTAACCACTGGATCTGGGTATGCTGCCAGCAAGATCCTTTATGCCTTATAATTCAAGTTATTTTATTCTTTCCTACCACGTCCATTGTGTTGTTTTGTTATGCTAAATTAACCACTAGATCGGGGGTACAACCACCCAGTAAGCTCTTCCTTATCTTCCCTCTCTTCTCTTAAATTTTCTATGGTTCATGGTTTGATTCTCAATAAAGAGCTTGAACTCGTCTTGAGTTTTTAGTTATGACCTGCCCTATTTTGTTGGTACAGGTTATTGAACTACTGTCTTGTGTAGCAAATATTTACTAAGATGGAATAGTAGGTATACTGTTTTTTACTTCACGACTTCATGTGATTTCTTCCTGGTCTATGTCAAGTTATTTTTGTTCAGAATAGTTTACCAATACAGTGCAGGTTCATGTGCATATCACGTGTTAACAAAATCTCAATTATTATTTTTAGAACGAAGACGCTAGGTGCGCCCGACTTTAAATTAATAAATCCCACAACATAGGCAGCGTACCAACAAATCCAAACCTTACACACACATCAACGGTCTCAGGCTACGCACGGGGAAGTCATAGGGTTCACGGCCAAAAGACCACAAGCAAGTGTTACATGGCTCAAGGGCCAAACACTGGGCACGCAGGCTCGCAAACGAAATAAAAAGGCCACTCTATTAAGAAGTGGTTGCTGGCTCCCTAGCCATCACGTACACCTGGCAGAGACGGTCTTGAGCGTACTGCATCCTCTCAGTATCCTTGCGCCTCGCCAACGGACTGCACTGCTGCAGAAACAGATTGCATTTGTAGATGACATTAGCCGGACGGGAAGATACCCTCTATAGCTATTTTGTTCCTAGTCAACCATAGCGCCCAAAACAGTGCCCCCACACAGCTCCACAACACGCGTTTTCCACCCCCTGTACCGAGTCTAGAATGGCCACTAGATCACCGGTGAACCTCGGGTTCCAAGACACTCCCGCCGCGGTCAGAACCGCGTTCCAAGCGAACCTAGCTAGAGGGCAGCGAAAGAAGATGTGATTTGCGTCCTCGACTACATTGCAGGTCACACATGTGCCATTCGACAGCCCCTGCCGTTTAGCCACGTTATCGGACGTGGGCAATCTATTGCGGAACAGTTGCCACAAAAACATCTTGATTTTGAGCAGGAGGCGCGCCTTCCAAAGGCCCTTAACCACCAGCTGGGTCGACCCATGACAAAGATTGTGGTATAGCGATTTGACCGTAAATTTGCCGGACGCGGTGAGCACCCACGTCACCGAGTCAGCTGCCGCAGACAGCAAGGTCGAGCTGATGAGATCAAGCATCGCCGCACAATTCGCCCGCTCTTGGTCGTTAAGCTCACGAGTATGGACCGCCGGGGGGACGAGGCTAAGGCCGAAGCCATGGTCATGTTCCGGTTGACAGCTATCGCGTACAAGTCCTGGAATTCCGCCCAAAGGGGTTGGGAGCCCACCCAAAGGTCGAGCCAGAACCTGGCCGATCTGCCATCTCCTATGGCGAATTTTGCCCCCATGGCAAAGGACGGTTTGAGGGATTGGATGTCATTCCAGAAAGGAGAGCCCCTTGCCGCTCCTTCGAAAAATTTCCCGTTTGGGAAGTACTTTGCGCGAAGAAGATCAATGCACAAGCCTGTCTCCCCTTGTGAGATCTTCCAGATCCGCTTGCACATGAGTGCAATGTTTAGGATTCTGGTATTGGTGATCCTGAGGCCCCCACAAGGCCTTGGGACGGCAAACCGTAGCCCACTTTACTAAGTGGTACTTACGCTTTGGGCCCGTACCTTCCCAAAAGAAGCGCGGACGAGGAGTGTCCATTTTGGTGTGGACTCCTTCGGCCAAAAGAAAGAGGCCCATCGCAAACATTGGCAGGGAGGACAAGCTCGAGTTATGAGGACTAGCCTAGCTGCGGAGGAAAGGAATTTGCCACACCAAGGGCACACCTTTCCCCCAATCTTAGCGCATAGCGGAGCCCAATTATCGATCGTTAGGCATTTAGTATCTAGAGGCAGGCCTAAATACGTAAAGCACTACAAGAAACATGTCAACTTGTGACCCTCACTATTGGTCCCTGAAAGGTCATTGATTTTCATTTGCGACCTTTTTTGACCAAAAACAGATGGTCAAAAGCTGGCGGTCGAATCGAATTAACGACCTTCTCTGTGAGAAGGTCGTGGAATTCCACGACCAAAACAAAAGGTCGTTGATTCCATGACCTTCTGTTTTGGTCGCTAGCTCTCTGCCCAGGCCACGTCGGATCTGACATGGCAAAATTGCGACCAATTGAAAAGGTCAAAAATTAGAATCAGCCCGGTCCAATTGGGTGTTTATATGGGCCGAACCCATTAATTTAGCCTTTTCTTTTACATTTTTTCTGTTAATTTTTGCTAGCTACATGGGCCTGGCCCAGTAATTTTTGCTAGCTACATGGGCCTGGCCCAGTTATTTCAAGGCCTCATCTATTTCGCAATCCATTTCATTAAGCCTTTTTGTATCATATTTGCATCATTGCACAATATTCCGTGCACTATTGTTTGGGCCATTGCCTTTTTAGAGCCCAAATATTATTCGATTCAATAGAACATTCAATCTTTTTCAATCACAGATTTCAATTTTATACATTTTAACAACAAACAATAAATAATTTTCTCAATTAAATGATCAAATCCAGAAATCACTAAATGAAACTCAAACAACACGTACACGACTACATGGTCCATCAAGTGTACATACAATCAAATACACAGGCACCAAAACATGGCGGCAACATCAACTAAAACTATGATGCACATCTCGAGGCTGATCTTTGGTCACAACAGCAGCCACCTCGACAACATAAGATCCTGATCTATATAAATTATTTACTTAAAGATTCTTCTCCTGGAGTTCCTTGTACACCAACTTTTGACGAATGAAGGCCAAAATCTGCGGATTATAAAATCAGAAAAGTTAGGGAACATAATCAAGTGTAGCCCTGCATATAACATTCTCCTAACAATGAAACATAGCTGCAGAATTTGAGATCTAATAAGAAACCATGCATATAACATTCTCATAACAACAAAACTGAGATATATTTGGAAAGGGCAAATGACAAGTATCAACCTGCTGCTAGATAACAGAGCAAACATGTCTAAATTATTCAGATATCCTGATGTGTGTGTCACATTATACATGCATCAAGCTATATAACATTCTCCTAACAATGAAACATAGCTACAGAATTTGAGATCTAATAAGAAACCATGCCTTTAACATTCTCATAACAACAAAACTGAGATATATTTGGAAAGGGCAAATGACAAGTATCAACCTGCTGCTAGATAACAGAGCAAACATGTCAAAATTATTCAGATAGCCTGATGTGTGTGTCACATTATACATGCATCAAGCTTTAGGCCATCAATTTTAGGATGAGTAGATACCTAACTTCATGTCGATGATATGGATGGGGCTGTAGTAGAACATCTGGTAAGCATCATCTTCGACGCTGAACGTTGCAGATACTTGTCCATTTAGTAGTCTATCATGCGCTCCTGCCATCGCGCCAGAGAGGATATGGTAAGTCTAAAATACTATTAGCAGCCCACAATGCTAAAAAGGTGCTTTAAGATAGTGAAACAGTGGATATCACTCAAGTAAACTATTTTACTCCTTACATACAACAGTCAGGAATTAGTACAGTTGTTGAAGCAGGAGTAAGCTGATCATATAACATAAGAGTCAGGAATTCTATGCTTATTGTTAAGAAAAAATGATACAAGTTAATATTTTGTTTAACAGTAGGTCTAAGAAAAAAACTGTGCATTTGGTGAGAATATAGCAACAGATTAAGAGCATATTGTTCAGCATCACACAGATAGTAGAACAATGCTACAGGAAGCTATTTGCATAAAGTAGAGAACTACAAAACAAGCTATTGACCATCCTACTGGTAGCAAGGACATAAAGATAATCACTTAATAAGATAAGAAGCAGACATGAATAAATCACATAACTATGTACAATTCAATATCCCAGCTGAGAGTGAACATGTATTCAACATTTCCTGCATTTCAATACATGCACGACAAATTCACAGCAAAACTATATAGCTGTACAAACATGCATGAACAGGAAAGCAATCAAACTACAAGAACATATAAGGAAACAGAGGGAATCACTATAACCTATGTAGTGACAAGCACATATATGAACTCAAAATAATGCCCAGCTAGACCAAAAGAAGCTGGATTAGTCGGAATCAGGTGACGGACCGACAACGCTGATGCACCGGTTGTTCGAAATGGAACGCGTTAAAGGGACGCGATTTTGGGGACGGGGAGGAGGCACGCTCGGCTCACCTAACAACCGCCTCTGTCGCCGCTGACGAGAGCCGTGCCGCCAAGTCCCGCAGCCACCAACTCGCGCCGGTCGCCGCCGCAGTCACCACCTTCGTCGTCGACGCGGCGGTGCTGCCGGACCTACAAAAAACAGAGGAGGCGTATGGAATCAGGCGACGGAATCCAGCGAATGGACATCACACTTGCCAACTAATTAACTATAGCATGCTACAGAAACATCTCATTAACAAATTTGATTCAGGAACTAGCTTATTGACTATGAAAAATGCTTAGAATAAATATCATTTCAAGAAATGCTGCAGTAGCTAAAAATCATTATGTCAGGGAAAGCGGATACTTCGTCTAAATAAATACATCTTATGCCAGACTTATTAAACTGAGAGCAGTCACAGCAACACAACATACTTGAAAATGCCAGATTTAGCATCTCTATTCCTACGCACTACACATAGGTTAACAACTAGGAGAGCAACAGAGCATGCCAAGACTGCAATTAGCCGAACACTGCTACATGTACAAGTACAACAACAGAAGAATCTCAGGCCTCTATAATTCGCTAGTTTCTTAGGCAACAAACATCATTGCAAATTTTGATGAGATGCATAGGTCCAGCCGATGACTACACAACAACAACTACTGCAGACATTGGCTAGAGAAATGCTCATCTTTTTTATTCTTTGTAAAAGAAATTTTGAGTTCAAACAGTAGCACTAGTTACTGACTACACATGTATACAGTGCAATAGCATAACTATAAGTGCATATTTTTAACCAGTAAGTGCACATAACCTGGACTATTATAGCATTAGATTTTAACATTTGGACTATTATAGCATCAGATTTTTAACAGGAGGTTAAACCAGTAAGTGCACATAACCTGGACTATTATAAGTGCAGATTTTTAACCAGGAAGTGCACATAATCTGGACTAGTAAACCAGTAAGTGCACATAAGGCTTGGGCTGCACACAAACACACACATACATGTATCAGAAGCAATTTAGTCAACACTCTTGGCAGGCAAGAGGCAAGTTGGCACTCACAGGGTTGAGATAATAGCAGGAGACGTGCATACCTGAAGGGGTGAGCGATTGGTCCGAGCCCGGAGAGCAGAGGAGGCATGGCGGCGGTGTGCTGGCGCACCTTGGAAGCCCGGGAACGTGGTGGTGCCGATGGTCAAGGAAGAAGAGGAGCAGAGCAGGTCCTTGATGGCCAGCTAGATGCGTCCCTCCTTCTGCTCCTCGAGGATAGGTGACCTGCAGTAACAGATATGTTATACAACCTGGGATCAAATGTAGCACATACTATCGTTGTAACAGTCTTCTCTTGTGTCTGGCAGTATCCAAATTTACTGTTACTTTTTAAAGTTAAGTTGAATCGTCTTGTAGGAACAAAAGAAGAAACGAGTTGAGTCTGTGAATCTGACCATGCTACAAGACTAATACCGACTACACACATTTCCAGTCAACATTTTAAATCTAAATGTGAGACTAGTGCTGATATGGTCAGTTTGAGCTTCATAAGTCTAATTATGGAAAAAATGCACTGAAATCAACTTGGTATGCGTTGCAGACTAACACAGTAGCAGGCAGGCAGGGTTGCAGTAACCCAAGTAATATAATGTACAGCAGAGCGAGGCTATTGGGGGTTTCTACGATTTTTTTACCAACTGTTTTCTCTTCACAAAAAGCTAACAGTTGGTCCTGAATTTTATCTTCACAGGGGTGTCAATCAACCACAACGAAACTGCATAAACTGAGGGATTCAATGCTAATTCGAACGCGAGTACGCACAGGAAACCTACGGGAAACCTACAGCGATGGAGAACCAAATTCACATCCGCATAAAATCAAACGACCAGATCTAAGCGGAAACCTACGGGAAGCAAAGGAAGCAGATCGAGGACATGGACCTGTGGTTGAAGATGGCGACGCATGTGGAGTCATAGGTCGGCGGGGAGCTGGAGCCAACCACGCCGACGCACAAGCCACCGTCCCTTTCTTCAGAGGAGACGCGTGGGTGATGTAGCTCCTGGTAGGGCGTGGCAGACGACGAGATGCACAGCCCCTCGAGGCTTGCGACAGTGTTGTCGCGTCATGGTAGCCGGCGCTCTGTTGGCGCTGGGAGGGAGGTTGCGTGGTAGGGGAGAAGGAGCTCCATCTCCTTGGTGGCGACCCGTCCCATGGAGGTTCGCCCCTCCTGCCATCGTCGTCGCCCCACCTGCCGAAAGGGAACACAAGACATGGTGTGGTGAGGACGAGATAGCGCGCGAATAAGGAGGGGAGGGGCTTACCGGTGCCAGATCTTGCCACCTCTGGCCTCGCTGTCGCTGGATGTGACAGATCCCGACGAATTTAGGGGTGGCGGCCGAAACCCTAGCCACGGGTGAGGGTTGCGGGTGAGTACTAGAGAGCGCAGATCTGGGCGTGGGCTCGATGGTGAGGGTCGTCGGCGGAGGGGGTGGGCGACGGTGGGTGGCGGTCGGGGTGGGCGACGGTGGGTGGCGGTGGATTCAGATCAGATCAGAGTGAGGGAGAGGAGAGAGGGGCGTCAGTGCGTGGGAGAGAAGGGTGCGAGAGGAGGAGTGCGGGACGTGGGTGAGACGGGCGACGTGCGGGCCGTTGGATCTGGAGCATCCGGCGGTGATTTATCCACGATCCGCGTGAGAGGCCCCTGGACCAATCAGAACGCAGTATACAGGTATGATATTTTGACCATTTTAATTGGTCGTAATCGACTAAAATTAAGGTGCTCATGTTAGCTATTTTATTATGACCTGAAAAATTGAAAAAAAAAATTCTCATTGTGTCAGCAAATTTGAGTTCAGTTTTCAGGAATAATCACAAATTGAAATAAGACAAATATTTTTTTAAGAGTTATGAGAAATGAGTTCTTTAAATCATTTTTCCAATTTCCGAGTGCTCGAAATGAGTTTTTTGTGTGAAGGACCTACCATATATTTGTTGTAAAATTGGACCAAATCAATTTTCTAAAATACTAGGTCATATTTAATGCACAATTGACAAAATAGTTGGGTGTCAAAAGTTTTGATCCACCTATGGTGAAAAAGACAAATTCCCGCCGATTTAGTAGGAAGCGGGTCAAATTTGAACGGCAGTTGCCTCATAGTTTGCTCTTTATTTTTTCCAAAAATTATTTCTAGGTACATAAGTATCTATTTAATTAGAGAAACATCAAAAGTTTTCCAAGATTCAACCACTAGCTAGGAAGCAGTAAGCCCATTTGTAGACCGCTTTTGAAAGCAGGCATAAAAATTCAAAAAAAATAAAAAAAATGGAAAACCTTCACATTGTGTCATTATATGTGACCAAGTTTCCAGGAAAATATAATAAACTTGTAATACAACAATTATTTTAAAAAGTGTTCGCAGAAACGAGCTATCATGCGTGAAGATTGATGGCTTTCAAGCCAAATGATCAATCTTATGGCCACATTCATGACATAGTTTGTTCAAATGATCTCATATTATGCACAAGGGTGCATCTTGGAATTACAAACAATGTTGCCTAAGGGACTTTTCATTTTCTTTGCACAGAAAATTTATTTTCCATTTTTCGAGTGCCCGAAATGAGGTTTTTTTTTAAAGGAACTACCAAATAATTGTTGCAAAAATGGACCAAATCAATTTTATAAAATACTAGGCCATATTTAATGCACAATTGACAAAATGGTTGGGTATCAAAAGCTTTGGTCCATCTCTGGTGAAAAAGACAAATTTCCGCCGATTTAGTAGGAAACGGGTCAAATTTGAACTGTAGCTGCCTTGTAGTTTGCTATTTATTTTTTCTAAAAATCATTTCTAGGTACATAAGTATCTATTTAATCAGAGAAACATCAAAAGTTTTCCAAGATTCAACCACTAGCTAGGAACGGTCAAGCCCGCCGTTTTGACCGCATTTTGAAACGGGCATAAAAAATTCAAAAAAATCAAAATATTGGAAAACCTTCGCATTGTGTCATTATGTGTGACCAAGTTTCCAGAAAAAATAATAAACTTGTAATACAACAATTTTTTTAAAAAAATGTTCTCAGAAACGAGCTATCATGCGTGAAGATTCATGGCTTTCAAGCCAAATGATCAATCTTATGTCCACATTCATGGTATAGTTTGTTCAAATGATCTCATATTGTGCACAATGGCGCATCTTGGAATTCCAAACAATGTTTCCTAAGGCAGTTTTCATTTTCTTTGCACGGAAAATTCATTTTCCATTTTCCGAGTGCCCGAAATGAGTTTTTTTTTTGTGAAGGACCTACCATATATTTGTTGCAAAATTGGACCAAATCAATTTTATAAAATACTAGGCCATATTTAATGCACAATTGACCAAATGGTTGGGTATCAAAAGCTTTGGTCCATCTCTGGTGAAAAAGACAAATTTCCGCCGATTTAGTAGGAAGCGGGTCAAATTTGAATTGTAGCTGCCTTGAAGTTTGCTCTTTATTTTTTTTCCAAAAATCATTTCTAGGTACATAAGTATCTATTTAATCAGAGAAACACCAAAAAAATTTCAAGATTCAACCACTAGCTAGGAACGGTCATTCCCGCCGTTTTGACCGCATTTTGAAACGGGCATAAAAAATTGAAAAAAAATCAAAAACTTGGGAAACCTTCGCATTGTGTCATTATATGTGTCCAAGTTCCCAGGAAAAATAACAAACTTGTAATACGGAAATTATTTTTAAAAAGTGTTCTCAGAAACGAGCTATCACGTGTGAAGATCAATGGCGTTCAAGCCAAATGATCAATCTTATGGCCATATTCATGGCATAGTTTGTTAAAATGATCTCATGTTGTGCACAAGGGTGCATATTGGAATGGCAAACAATGTTGCCTAAGGAAGTTTTCATTTTCTTTGACGAAAAAACCATTTTCCATTTTCGAGTGCCCAAAAGGAGGTTTTTTTGTGAAGGACCTCCCAAATAATTGTTGCAAAATTGGACCAAATCATTTTTATAAAATACTAGGACATATTTAATGCACAATTGACAAAATGGTTGGGTGTAAAAAGTTTTGATCCACCTCTCGTGAAAAAGACAAATTTCCACCGATTCAGTTGGAAGCGGGTCAAATTTGAACTGTAGCTGCCTTGTAGTTTGCTCTTTATTTTTTCTAAAAATCATTTCTAGGTACATAAGTGTCTTTTTAATCAGATAAACACCAAAAAAATTCCAAGATTCAACCACTAGCTAGGAACGGTCATTCCCGCCAAGTTTAATCGCATTTTGAACAGGCATAAAATTCAAAAAAAATCAAAAAATTGGGAACCTTCGCATTGTGTCATTATATGTGTCCTAGTTCCCAGGAAAAATAACAAACTTGTAATATGGCAATTATTTTAAAAAAGTGTTCTCAGAAACGAGCTATCACGTGTGGAGATCAATGGCTCTCAAGCCAAATGATCAATCTTATGGCCACATTCATGGCATAGTTTGTTCAAATGATCTCATATTATGCACATGGGTGCATATTGGAATGGCAAACAATGTTGCCTAAGGAAGTTTTCATTTTCTTTGGACGAAAAACCATTTTCCATTTTTGAGTGCCCAAAGGAGGTTTTTGTGAAGGACCTCCCAAAAATTGTTGCAAAATTGGACCAAATCAATTTTATAAAATACTAGGACATATTTAATGCACAATTGACAAAATGGTTGGGTGTAAAAAGTTTTGATCCACCTCTCGTGAAAAAGACAAATTTCCGCCGATTCAGTTGGAAGCGGGTCAAATTTGAACTGCAGTTGCCTCATAGTTTGCTATTTATTTTTTCCAAAAATCATTTATAGTTACATAAGTACCTATTTAATTATAAATACATGGTTTGGTGGCGATACGTCGAGGTTTGGGCGGTGGCCGAGGGCCCCGACTCTAGAGCCAGAACTCAAGATGTCTTTCATGCGTGGTCACCGCGTGACCGTGGCGTTGCCATGTGTTCTGGGCGGCCTAGGCATGTCTAGTGGGTTGGGTACTCCCCAGGTAGATGCTAGGAAGAAAATTACAACATAAGATTCTCACGAGGAGACCGATCGATGCTCAAACATGAATTCGCAGCCAAGTGTTTGAGTAGCGGTACGGGAAATGTACATGGCTAATGGGTGTGAGTTTTGGCTGAGGATGATCAGTTACTAAGAAGACCATCTTCACAAATTTTTAGCTCAAAAGGAGGAGCCTAGGTGGTACTTGATTTGCAAAGTACCACAGTGGACATAAATACGAATGTTGAAGCTGGGGTCAAAATAATGAATGGATTGAGCTGGCATTTGGTGGAGGATGGTTATTTGGGCATAGGAAAGCACTGTAGAAAATTGATTCTATTTGGACATGCCAAAGCGGTACTTCCTTCACATAGTGTTGTTCTGAACAGAATAGGAAAATGAATATTGTCGAATTATTTTTGAACTATGAAAGGAAGGTTTTTTTACATATTTGACGAAGATATGACCCAAAGAATTTATGTGATTTTTTTGGGAATTTTGGTAATGACAGAAATATAGGTTGCTTCACAACCTAGGGCAAAATTGCCACATGGACATGACACATAGGCAAAACTGATGAGGTGGCGCCTAGTCATAGCAACCCACCACAATTTACAAGGTCATGACCATCTATATTGGTCGTGATCAGCTAGAAATAAAGCAGCGGACTAGTGCTATCTGCTTTATGACCATTTCGTGTAAGGAAATTATGACCTTTCTGACCAAAATGGTCATTATAGTTTAGGGTTTGGAGCCCCCCGAACAGCTTTTGACCAATTGGTATGAAATGGTCATAGATCTATGACCAATTCTTCCAAGGTCACTAACAGAAGTTCACTAGTTGACATATTTCTTGTAGTGAAGGGGAACTTGCCCACTTTGCAGTTAAGCAAGTCCGCGATGCGCCTGCCCTCCTCTGCATCCAATCCCATGGAGAAAACTTCACACTTGTGTAAGTTGATATTCAGCCTGGACATGAGTTCGAAGCTAAGGAGTAGGGCTTTGACCTTGGCCACGCTATGGAGGTCCTGCTGGAACAGCAGTAGCGTGTAGTCGGCGAACTGCATGTGGGATATCCCCCCTCGGATGAGGTGACTAACCACACCTTTCATGTGACCGGCCTTGGTGGCTCTCCACAACATGGCCGCCAGAGAGTCGATTACGAAGTTGAACATGATCGGGAACATTGGATCGCCCTGACGGAGTCCGAGCCTGTTCCGGAAAAAGTGCCCTACTTCTCCGTTGACCGAGATCGCTGTCTGGCCCCCCAAGACAAGCTGCATCACTCGGTGAACCCAAACAGCCGAGAAACCTCGACTAATGAGGACTTGACGCATGAAATACCAATTAACTCGGTCGTAGGCCTTTTCAAAGTATAGTTTTAATAAAATGGCCGGCTCGTTCATTCGTTTGAGCTCGTGAATGATTTCCTGTAGGGCAAGAGGGCCCTCCAAGATGTGGCGCCCGCGGATGAAAGCAGATTGCGAACGACTAATCGAGCGCTGCGCGACTGGGACTAGACGAGTAGTGCATGCTTTGGCACAAATCTTGAAAGGCACGTTGATTAGCGCGATTGGTCTATACTGACGGATGTTGTCCGCCCCCGCCACTTTGGGGATAAGCGATAAAACGTCGTAGTTGAGCCTAGCAATGTCTATAGAACCCCGCATAAAGCCGTTGCACACCTCGAAAATGGGACCACTGGGCAGTGGCCAAAAGTGTTTGAACATTGCATCCGGCCACCCGCCCGGGCCCAGTGCAGTATCTGACTTCATGCTCATGAGCGCGTCGTCAATCTCCTTGGGGAGAAACACAAGTCCCAACTCTGCGTTCTCGCTGTCAAGGACTAACTGAGAGGGCAACCGGACGTCCGTGCGCAGACCAGCCCTCTGGTCCTCGCTTGTCCCCATCAGTTGGATATAAAACTCGTAAACGCGTTTCATTATATCCGCTTGGCAACAGCACCCCTGTTCTGATTGCAGCCGCAGGATCACATATTTTCGACGTCTTCCATTGGCGTAGGCATGGAAGTACTTGGTGTTGGCGTCCCCTTTAAGAGTCCACTTGAGGCCGCCCCGGCGCCTCCAGTATTCCTCCTCGGCTGGAAGCAGCGCTTCGACTTGCCCTTCCGGGTGTAGCGGTGCGCCCATTCTCGCTCTGAGAAGTGTCACACATCCGCCTGGACGTCGAGCCGCGTGATTTCGTCGACTAGACTCGCCCTGAGTAACCCGTCGTCCCTCCCTTGGTTCGCGCCCCATCCCTTGAGGTTCGCTCGGAGGTGGCTCCCTACCGCGTTCTAGAACTCCATAGGGCCATGTTATGGGCCTATTTATTGCATGCTACTGATACGTCTCCAACGTATCTATAATTTTTGATTGCTCCATGCTACTTTATCTATTGTTTTGGACTATAATGGGCTTTATTTTCCACTTTTATATTACTTTTGGGACTAACCTATTAACCGGAGGCCCAGCCCAGAATTGTTGTTCTTTTGCCTTTTTCAGTGTTTCGAAGAAACAAAATATCAAACGGAGTCCAAACGGAATGAAACCTTCGGAAACATGATTTTCTCACCGAACGTGATCCAGAGACTTGGACCCACGCCAAGGAACATCGAGGCGGTCACGAGGTGAGGCGCGCCTCTAGGGCGCCCCGCCTCTGGGCCCCCGATGCTCCACCGACGCATCCTTCCTCCTATATATAACTACGCACCCCAAACGATCGAGCAGTGCCAAAACCTAATTCCACCGCCGCAACTTCCTCAGATCCACGAGATCCCATCTTGGGGCCTGTTAGGAGTCTCGACGGAGGGGGCATCCACCACGGAGGGCTTCTACATCAACACCATAGCCTCTCCGATGAAGTGTGAGTAGTTTACTTCAGACCTTCGGGTCCATAGCTAGTAGCTAGATGGCTTCTTCTCTCTTTTTGGATCTCAATAAAATGTTCTCCCCCTCTCTCGTGGAGATCTATTCGATGTAATCTTCTTTCTGCGGTGTGTTTGTTGAGACTGATGAATTGTGGGTTTATGATCCAGCTTATCTATGAATAATATTTGAATCTTCTCCGAATTCTTTTATGTATGATTGTGTTATCTTTGCAAGTCTCTTCAAATTATCCGTTTGGTTTGGCCAACTAGATTGGTAGTTCTTGCAATGGGAGAAGTGCATGGCTTTGGGTTTAATGTTGCGGTGTCCTTACCCAGTGACAGAAAGGGTTGCAAGGCACATATTGTATTGTTGCCATCGAGGATAACAAGATGGGGTATTTATCATATTGCATGAATTTATTCCTCTACATCATGTCATCTTGCTTAAGGCGTTACTCTGTTTTTAACTTAATTGTGACGCCCCCGATTCAATCGTACACTAATCATACACGCAAACGTGTACGATCAAGATCAGGGACTCACGGGAAGATATCACAACACAACTCTACAAATAAAATAAGTCATACAAGCATCATAATACAAGCCAGGGGCCTCGAGGGCTCGAATACAAGTGCTCGATCATAGACGAGTCAGCGGAAGCAACAATATCTGAGTACAGACATAAGTTAAACAAGTTTGCCTTAAGAAGACTAGCACAAAGCGGGATACAGATCGAAGAAGCGCAGGCCTCTGCTCGGGATCCTCCTAACTACTCATGGTCGTCGTCGGGCTGCACGTAGTAGTAGGCACCTCCGGGTAGTAGTTGTCGTCGACGGTGGCGTCGGCTGCACAGGCTCCATCGTCTGTTGCGACAATCGAGTAGAGATAGGGGAAAAGGGGAACAAGGCAACCGTGAGTACTCATCCAAAGTACTGCAAGCAAGGAGCTACACTACATATGCATGGATATATGTGTAAAGGGCCATATCGGACCGAATCTGAGAAAGCCGTAATAAGAGGGGATAGCTAATCACGTCGAAGACTACGCTCAGCAGCCTCCGTCTTGCAACATGTAGAAGAGTGCGCATCAAGTCCTCCAAGTAGCATCAAATAGCATAATCCTACCCGCGATCCCTCCTCGTAACCACGAGAGAGAGCGACCACCGGCTGTATCCGCACTTGGAAGGGTGTGTTTTATTAATTATCCGGTTCTAGTTGTCATAAGGTCAAGGTACAACTCCAAGTCGTCCTGTTATCAAGATCACGGCTATTCAATAGATTAACTTCACTGCAGGGTGCACCACATAACCCAACACACTTGATCCCATTTGGCGGACACACTTTCTCGGGTCATGCCCGCCGCGGAAGATCAACACGCCGCAGCCCCACCTAGGCACAACAGAG